>PVKE010001478.1:86328-99424 GCA_004027555.1 Craseonycteris thonglongyai
TGGGTGCCTTAATTTAACATCTGCAAAACAAGGGCAAATATACTAATAGGGTATTTCACGAGAATTTATCATTAGGGGTTTGGAATGGGAGTTGAAAATGTAAAAGCAGCATCTAACCATGTCATCATTGTTATGAACAATAATAACATCATCAGCTGTGGGTTCATAATTTAATTCATGAAGCATTTGACCCACCAGCTCTGACTATTATTATTGATAATTAATAAACATAAGACATAAAGTTAATAAGCGTTCTTCATGGCTTCAAATCTTTACTGGGTTGGAAGAGAGAAAAATTATATTCTTTATACCAAATGTAACTAGATTTGAATTTGTTGTCTGTGTTTGTGTTTCTTTGTCTCGCCCTTAAAATTCCCTGAGGCCCACTCGGACTAATGGAATAAATGAGTTAGTCTGTAAAAAATGCATTTTAAGACCCACTGTGGTGGTGGCTGCAACATGTGGGAGTTTAGACTGTGGCTCATTAGGGCAGTGTTGGTTCAGACCAAAACTTGGCTGTTTTCTAAAATTCAGAGGGAAGAACTTGCAAGAAAGATGATCTCCTATAAATGTGAGCTGAGCCCAAGAGTTAGGCAATCTCAGTGAGCCATCCGGCTTCACCCTACACCAGCAGTGTGGTTAACTGCACTGTATAATAGCGCCTCCGTGAGCTGACCTGCGAAATGGGAGGGACGGCCTTTGTTCAGTTTGCAAGGCTGTTCTGAGGATCAAATGATATGATTGATGTATATGGAAGTCCTGTGGTTAATTAGCTCAGTTTGCAAAGGTGGTCAGAAAGAGAAAGGAAAGTAACTGAATCCTAGACACACACACAAATGTCGTGCCTTATTCATAGATTCATTAGTGAGTTATAAAGTCAGAGGAATGCTCTGGGTATCCTATTTAGAACTGGTTGCTCCAGCATCACCTTACTACCAGAACCTGAGAAAAGATATTTCAAGAAAGAAAAACTATAGAGCAACATCTTCCATTCTCATGGATATAAAAAAATCCTCAAATATTAGTAGATAAAATCCAACATTGTACCAAAATCATTATATACTATAAACCAATGAGATTAATTCCAGGTATGTAAGGCAGGTTCAACACGTGGAATCAATGTAATCAACCATATAAACAGATTAGAGAAGAAAATATAGTATAATTATACCAATTGACACCAAAAAGCATTTGAAAAAAAATCCAGCACCCATTCATGATAAAATTCCTCAGAATTAGAAATCGAGGTGAACTTCCTCAGTCGAAGAAAGGACATCTACAAAAATCCCATAGTGATCTCATACTTAATGATGAGAGACAGGGAGCTTTCCACTTAGGATTGTGAACAAGGCAAGAATATTTTCTCTCACCCCTTCAATTAAACACCATAATGGAGTTCCATCCAGTGCATTCAGAAAAGAACCGTAAAAATGACACAGATTCAAAAGGAAGTAATGACACCATCTTTTTTCTCAAATGACATATTTTTCTATGTATTAAATCCCAAAGAATCAATCAGAAACAAACAAACAAACAAATAAATAAAAACTCCTAAAACTGATACGTGATAAAAGCAAGGTTTCAGGATACAAAAATAACACACACGATCAATTACTTTCCTATATATCAGTAATGAATTGTACTATAAAAATGCCAGTGCCCACAAAATGAAATAGTAATTTAACAAAATATGTTATTGTATCTGTATGTTCAAACTATCAAATATTTATGAAAGAAATAAAAGCAAAACTAAATAAATAAAGAGATATTTCATATTCACAGACTGGAAGATTCACTATCGTTAAAATGTCAGTTTTTCCCCAACTTGATCTATAGATTCAATGCAATCACAATCAAAATCCCAGCAGAGTACTATGTAGATATCATAAAACTCATTCTAAAGTATATATAGAAAGGCAAAGACAAAGAATAACCAACACAATACTAGAGAAGAACAAAGATGAAAGACTTGCAACTTAATTTCAGGTCTTATCATAAACTTACAGTAATCAAAACAGTATGGTATTGGTGGAAGAAAGATATATTGAGTGGTGGAACAAAGCACCAAAATAGACCCACATAAATGTAGTCAACTCATCTTTGACAAAAGTACAAAGACAATTTAATAAAGAAATAGTCTTTTCAATAAGAGATGCTGAATTAATTGGGCATCCGTATATTAAAAAAAAGAAACCAAGCACATACCTTCTACCTTCTACAAAAAACAACTAAAAATTGATTATATACCTAAATTTAAATGTAAAAATTATAAACCAGCTAGAAACAAGAGAAACTTACATGACCTTGGATTTGAAGATAAGGTTTTAAATTCAACACCAAAGGAATGATCCATGGAAGAAAAAGTTGGTAAGTCGGACTTTACTAAAATTAAAAAAGTTTTCCTCTGTGTAAGATATTCTTAAGATAATGAAAAGACAAAGCACAGCCTAGGGAAAAATATTTACAAAACACATGTTTAAACTTGGATCCAAAATATATTTTACAAAACTCTTAAAAATGGAAAAATCAGGAAACAAACAAACTAATTTAAAAATAGGAAAATGATTTAAATGTGTTCTCAACAAGAAAGCCATACAGAAAGCAAGTATATATATGAAAAGATGCTCAACATAATTTATCATAAAGGAAATGCAAATTAAAACAGCCAATGGCTACAATTCAAAACACTTCCTATACCAATTTCTGGCAAGAATGTTGAGCAACAGAAACCCTCATTCATTGTTGATAGGAATGCAAAATCACAAAGCACTTTAGAAGACAGTGTGGCCGTGTCTTAATCATTAAGCATAGTCTTAGTCTTACCATACATTCCAGCAATTTCATTCCTAGGTATTTAACCAACTGCTTTGAAAACTTATGCCACACAATGACCAGCATGTGAATATGTATAGCACCTTTATTGATAATCGCCAACAACTGATAGCAACCAAGATGTCCTTCAGTATGTGAATGCATACTCACATTCTGGTACATTCGGAAAACAAAACACTCTTCAGCAATAAAAGGAAATGAGCTACCAGCCATTCAAAGACATGGATGTATCTTAACACTGCCACTCAAAAAAGACTATATACTGTATGACTCCACTTACAAGATATTCTGGAAGAAGCAAAACCATCAAAATAGTGAACAGATAGAAGTTGTCTCCAGGGATTTGAACAAGGAGGAGGAGCAAGTAGGTGAAGCACAGGGCCTACTTTAGGGTTGTGAAACTGTTCTGTATGATACTCTAATGGTGGAGAGATGACTCTGGGCACTTTTAAAAAACAGAACTTTATAGCACAAAGAGTGAACCTTAAGGTATGCAAAATATAGAAATGATGTAGGAATTCAGAGAATCCCAGGATGGAATGCAGACTATGACAAAAGAATCTAGCTATATAATAAATACATGGAACAACCTCACTAACGGGAATACGGAAGAAGGTGCTGATCTAGGTAACTTTGTGAATGAGTGGGGTTCGTAGACTAAAGGCAATCGGGGCTGTATATAAGCACAGCACTCTTGGTGAAATAGAGAAACCTGAAAAACATTGTCATTGCCACGTGATCAAGCTGAACATTATCAGTGATAGCTCATGTTGGTAATATGCACCCCTGATATGAGGTGATAAAAATAACATTTCTGAGTCATTTGTGATCTTTCCCCCATGAAACCTATAACCCCAGTCCAATTATGGGGGAACAAACAAATAAACAAACAAACACATCAGACAAATCCCAATTGAGGGACATTCTACCAAACACCTGAATAGTGCTCCTCAAAATTCTAAAAGTAATTTAAAAAAAAAGGAAAGCTGTGAAATAGTTCGGTCAAAGGAGCCTAAGGAGACATGATAGATAAATGCAATGTGGAAACCTGAAATAGAAGGACGATAGTAAGTAAAAACTAAGAAAATCTGGATAATATACAGATGCTAATTAATCACACTATATAAATATTAGTTCATGAATTGTGACATACTAATAGGAGATGCTAATAACAGGGCAAACTGGGTATGGCCTATATTGGAACTGTACTGTCTTTACGATTTTCCTGTAAATCTACAAGTGTTCTAAAATTTAGCAAGATCACTACAGAAAATCCTGGGCACTGCAGCCAGCTTGGTGAGAAGAATATTTTCCGTAGAGGAGGAAGCCAAGGAAATCAGTACAGTGGATGGATATTGGGCATTTACGTTAGACAAATCTGGGTTCCAAGATCAAGCCTGCTACTTTCCATCTGTGCTGTTCAGCATGTAAATAACCTCTGTTTCCTTTTATGTTAATTGGCTATTATGTAATGATTACAGTTGAATTATATTAGCCATATGGCACACATGCCATATAGCTGCAGCTAGTACTGTCATTCTCACTATGACATGACTCTTCTCAGTTCAGTTACCCATGATGCTGATCAGCATCCACTGGGCAGATGTCTACGGTATGTCTGGAGCATTACGGCATTCAGATGGTCCTTCCTTCTATTCTGCCCAAGTCCAGCCCACTGTCATGCAAATGTCACCTCTCCTGGGGAGACAGATGCTCTCCTTTCCCTGAAGAAAGCCACCAATCATGTAGTCAGATTTCTCTGCAGACTTAGGGCTTCTTTTCTACCTTTCATGTTCATACATGCTGTCTTTTTTTTTTTTTTTAAGTTATTCCAGTTGATGGAGACTTGAGGCTGGAACGTTTCTTAGGCATGTTATAAATAACTTCATTCTTTTTCCTTTGTACACAACATATTCACTGCGAAAAGTTGATAAAATGCTAGTAGTCGAAAAGAATGAAAAACTACCTATATGGAAAATGGTCACATGGCTTTATAACCTGCTTTTAAAAACTAACATATATCTTGTAAACACATGACCATGCTTGTCTCTCTAAATATTGTCACACAAACAGTTTCTAATTGCTGCATAGACTTCCACATATAATGACTGTGCCATAGTTTATCAGTTCAATTGCTTACTTTTGGGTGTTTGGGAGCTTATTTTTCTTTTTTTTTTCCCTTGGTATTATAAATAATTGGATGATAAACATTCTGTACTTAAATCTCTATGTATGGTTTTAAGTATGTGCATGGGGTGTTACTTGTCATTGTTGCTACAGCATCATGAGTAACCTAAAACCAGTACTGTTCTTAGGCCAGAAGAAGGAGAGAGGAGTAGAAGGTAGGGGGTTCAGAATTACTTAGGTAATTCTATAATATATCAAATAAAACTTGCACTTACACAAAGTTGAACTTTGTATTGCAGTGTCTATAATTCTGCTTTATTCCACTGACAAAGATTTTAATTGCGATGTTGCTTCTACAGGGAGAAGTGCCCTTTGTATCTATTTATTACAGATAAGCTTGGGTAGGAGTCTCAGTGATGCCACATACTAGCAGCACAACTCATTATATTAATCTCCAAAATGGGCGGAGTTTTATGAGACCTAAAAGAGAGAATGCATGTCAAGCCCCTAGCACCTCATAAAGGCTCAATAAACTATGGACTGCTTCCTCCCAAGTAAAGCGTGAATTTTTCCACAGCTGAAACAAGGCGTTTTCCCCCTTCCACTCTGGTCAATTTATAACATCTAGCCAATATCTTCCTTCTGAGAAAAGCACAAGGATATTTTTCTCCATCTTCTTTCTGTATCTTCACAGCCCCAGGTCTTTCTGAGACTCCTAAGACCACAAAGTCACTTCCATTATAATCAGGACTAGAAGAATATCTGTCCCTGACAAACAGGGTTTTAATTCATCAGGGATCTCCTGATACCTCAGTGTCCAAACCGCTTTATCTGGCATTTTCTTAGCCAAGGTTTAGGCATGAAAGAAAGGATAAGATGCTACAAGGGGTATAAATCTAATAAGCCCCAGAAAATTCAACTCTTCCTTATCACACCTCCACCTTGCCTTTTTATAGAGTAAATCCATTTTTCAACAGCCTAAGTTTTACATCAAGAGGGGCCTAAAAGAAAGGACTAGAAGCTGGGGAGTCAGGCATATTGGGGTTCCAGTCTATGGTTCTGCTACTTACTAGCTTTGGGATCTTGGTCAAGTTAATCCCTCTCCCTGAGCTTCCACTTCCTAGTGTGTACAAGGAGGATAAAGACAGTGGAACAGTTTCATGATTAATGTAGAATACAGAAAATAGTCGCCTCTCCCCATTTACTGCTTCTCTTACCCACCACACTTTTCCTTACTACACCTCTATTAAAGTTACCCTAGGAGAGAGAAAAGCATTCATCAGTATAGCCTCCTCTGTGCCTTCCAGGGTGCTTTGGCTATAATAGCTGCCTGGAAGCCTACCTCACTACGCTTATTTTTACCCAACTTGTTCATTTATCCATTCACTCGTCTTGTGCCAGGAATTATGCTGGGCACCGAGAGTGCCAAAATGAACAAGACATTCTCTGTCCTCAGGGAGCTCATATCCCAGTGTGGGAGACAGACAAGAGTAAACATGAAATTATAACTGAGCAAAGGGACGTGCAAGGGCTTGTGAGGACAGAGAGTAGGGACACCTAACCAAGACCTGTTGGGGATGGCACTCTGTGGAAGGGAACAGCTGAACTGCCTGATGAGCCAGTGCAAATTAGGCTGAAATACGAGGAAATCATTTAGTTTTCATGATCACTCTGAAAAACAGATATTTCCATTTTACAAACGTGAAAGCCAAGTCTCAAAGAGACTGAGTTACGCAAGATCACCAAGAAGCATGGCAACCCAATGACATTTGAGGGAACGTGGTTTCACTGCTCACGATCTCTCCCCCGGACCACGCTGCTTCTGTAAGGCTGAGGCTATATCCTTCATCATGAAGGTTCAGGCACTGCGTCGGGGTAGCTGCTGTCTACTTAAAGGAAGCTCTGTAGCGTCTGTCAGCTTCCTTTCAAATTCGCCTGCCCCTTATTTTTTCATGCTGGCGCTCTTCTTTATCCACAGCTGTGCTGGGGATTTGCAGAGGGCAGGGACCCAGCGTTGCTTCCACTGCTCAGCCCCGGATGGGGGCTGCAGGCGCCTCAGCCGCCTCCCAGTCATCATTCTTTCTTCCAGGGACAGAGTTATGGCCCCCGGGGGAGGTCTGCTCCACCAGAGTAGTCAGTTACTAATGAGCTTCACGCTGCTTTTCCGCCCCCAGCTCCCCAGTCACTCTGCACACCCAGATCTCCTTCGTCACCTTCATCTGGCAGCTGGAGATTGGTGTGTGTGTGCGTGCGCACATGTGTGCACAAGCTCACACGTGCCCACGTACACGCAGAGTCCTCCTGCGTGTGCACCTAACTCCCTTGTGTATTCATTGGGAATGAGCCAACCACAGAGAAGAGGGGTTTCGCCTCTTGGATCACTGCCAAGGGCAGATAAGCCTGGCCTCAGTACATCAAGCCGTGTGGCTCCCTCCTCTATCTGGAGGCAAAGCCAGTTTCTCTGATGCCCACCCAGTTCTGGCCGTTCTCTGCCAGAATCCCAAGACCCCTCTGCTAAGCCTGTTCTTATTGCATAATAGGATTGCATATTATCATCTGAATTCAAATTGGGAGCATCAATATCATAACAGCTACCATCTATTGAGAACTGGCTATATACGCAAGATACCCTGATACACCTTATCTGAATTACCTTGTGTGCTGCTCCCCATAACCCATGAGGCAGACATAATTATATCTGTGTTCTATACATGAAGAAACTGAGGCTCAGAGAAGTTAAATAATTTGTCCACCTTCCTGCAGTTGAAAGTGATAGATCCAAGATTTCACCCCAGTAACCTGATAGCAGGGCCTATACCTCGAACTACCAAGATGTAGGGACAGGAGCTAATGTCTGAACCCTTACTTTGTGCCAAGCATTAGGTTAAGCCCTGTGCATGGATGATTGTAGTGGCTCCTTCTAACCAGCCAATGACTAACATTATCCCTATTTTATGAATTTTGTGATTCAGAGTAGTTAAGAGGTTTTCTACGTCACAGAGTACACACGGGGCATGTCTGGGGTTACAGTCCTAGAAAGCCTGATTCCTGAGCCCACTCTCCTAGCCATCATGCTATACTATCTGTGCCAGATTCGACAGTGTCATCCACAAAGCTCATGTCCCTTGGGAACTTCAGAATATGACCTCAGTTGGAAATAGGGATTTTGCAGATGTAATCTGGTTAAGATGAAGTCATACCGGCTTAGGAAATCCAATGACTGGCATCTTTATATGTAAGACAAAGGAGAGAAAGATTCCAAAGCAAAGCCATAGACACATGCAAAGGGACTGCATGAAGACAGTCAAGACATTGGAGAGATGAAGCTACCAGTCAGGGAAAGCCGAGGGTTGTTGGTAATCACAAGGAACTAGAAATAGGCAAGGAAGAATTCTTTCTAGAGCCTATGGAGGGACTGGCCTGTCAACAACTTGATTTTGGAATGCTAGTCTCCAGGCCTGTGACAGAATACATTTCAGCTATTTTAAACCACCAAAGGTGTAATCATTCATTACGGCGGCCCTGGGAAACTACCACACCATCTGAGTATCGTACTATCTCTTGAAAACGGGAGTCTGGGTTTATGCTTTCTTGGAGTTCTTTTTGACTCCAAGAAGCATGATTCTATGATTCTTAACTCAACCAAAGGCGAGTTCTGGAGCTACTGAGGTGAATAATCATGGGGAAACCAAGGCAGCTAATGGGGTCTAGTAGCATGACGCCTTTTTTGATCAATCATTGCATGGTGTTCTTTGGAGCTGGATGAATGAACCTAAATTTTTCAACAGCAAGGTCTTGAATGAGTCATTTAACCTGCCAGTCTAAATATTCATAGCTATAAAAAGGGAGCAATTACATCCTTTACTTCAGGGGTGTCCAACATTTTGGCTTCCCTGGGCCACATTGAAAGAATGGTCTTGGGCCACACATAAAATTCACTAACACTAATGACAGCTGATGAGCTAAAAAAAAAAAAGAAGAAATTTTGCAAAAACATCTCATGGTTTAAGGAAGTTCGTGAACTTGGGTTGGGCCACATTCTAAGCTGTCCTGGGCCACAGGTGGGACACGCCTGCTTTACATGGTGAGTATTGATATACATTGCCTGGCACACAGAAAAGCAAAATACACGCATTCGTTCCCCACCCTCACTTTAGGGAAGTTCCTTCGAAGGTGGTGCTATTTTGTAAGGATGCTCTGAGCCGGAGAGGGGCCGAGGCTATTTGGGGTGCCAGGGGAGGTGTCCACAGCAGCACCAGTGGGTCTTACGGAGATGTTTGTACAGCAGGCCTTTGCTGGTGGGGAGGGGTGTTATGTAGGCTCAGAGGTCAGTTCATCTAAACATCTGCTGACCGTCTATAAGTCCTGGGCTAGATGCCGTGATGGGAGAGGACCCCCAGAAGCTGTGTGGCAGCTGGGGCTGCTTGCTCTGCAGTGGAGTTCAGCTGTACCTTTCTATATTTAGATTCTGTCTCTGTCAAAGCAGAAGTCTTGTTTGACAGGACTGTGCTTTTTCATCTCTGAGAAGCCACTTATCCCTGGGGTATGGCTTTGGGGGAAAGGGAAGAGGGAGGAGATCTGGCTTCTCTCCTCCGCTCTGAACAGATGGAATCAGAACAGGGCTTCTCCACATCCCCAGCCAAGAGCCCAAGCCTTGGCCGTTGTCCCGGACCCAGATAACAGGGTCTGATGGTGATTTCTCAGGCCTGGCTCCTCCTGGGCAGGAGGCTTCTGGGGCTGGCAAAGCCACTTCTTCAAGCTCAGAAAAAGGATTTGGGGAGAGGGAAGGGGAACCTGTACTGAGGCAACTCCTGGCAGGTTATCCTGGAAAACTGGGATACAACTCATGGGGCCCCAGCCCAGGGGCCCTGCTGTCTCACTTATCTGTCTCTGACAGGAGCATTCTCTAGGGAGACAGAGACAGGAGGGGCCCAGGGACACTGATCACCTGGGTGCCAGTAAGAGAGGATGGCGTACAGGTTGAGGGGTAAGGGAAGGAGGGTTAGGCTGCTGGTTACAGTCGGACATTTCTCCTTAGTGGTCAGGCAGGATATGGGGGGAATGGGCAAGAGCAGTTGACCACAGAGCTCAGCTAAAAATAGAAAAGATGTAACATTGGGAAGGGGGAGGGGTCCATCTTGCCATACATCTTAGACACAGACCTGAACAATGAAGGAATCAGACTCTGAAGAGGCTTTCTGAGGTGCTTGAGCCCAGACTGCTGCCTTCAGAAAACACAAAGTGTGAAACCACTCGGGGCGGGTGGCTGAACGTAATCCCTCCCTTCATTTCTGGTTGACTCCGTACTGCTATCTAAGCCACTTTCAGTCCCCATCAGTCCTCTGCGTCCTTCGTTGCTAAGTAGATGACTTACTCTGTTCTTTATCAAAATTAAGTCCCTCGGATTCCATCTCCCTCCACGTCCTTTCCCTGAAAATGTGCTGTTTTTCTGCACAGCAGATTGTAAACTCCTCAAGGGCAGGGGGCCTCTCTTGTTCTTTGTTTGTGTGTCTACCATTTGGCATAGGAGTGAGGGAATGGAGAGGAGAAGGGAGGGAGAGGGAAAGGGAGGTGGAGATATATAGCTACATAGAGAGAAAGACGACAGAGTCGTAGAGAGGCATACTGAAAAAAAGACAGAGACAGGGAACTAAGGTATAGAAAATCCTCGTCAGGGGCCCTGTACTAGGCACAGTGCAAGGCACATCAAATACATTTGGGGGGAAAGGGGGAAGCTTCATTGGATTTTCTACTCAAATGATGCAGGGCAATAGATGCTGGTTGATAGGCTGATACCTGCCAAAGAGCTCATATATGAATACAGATAAAACTAGCAATTGTCCCTTCCATGTACCCGCCCCCCCAACACACACACACACACACACACACACACACACACACACACACACACACAGTGTAATAAATATCAACAATTAAGTGTGCTAGCTTTTGTCCAACCTGGTTTTTCCATAGGCTCGTATAAACATAGGCTTCTTTTCATTCTATTTCTTTACAAAAACCAAGCAAAAAACAACATTAAAAAAACCAATATCCTCCTATACCTATTTATTCTGCATTTTGCCTTTTTCATTAACAATATATCATAGACATCCCTTTCTGTCAATACATATAGATCTAATTCATTCTTTTAATAACCAAACAACTCTCTGTAGAGTACATGCATAAGAATTATTCTATCACTGATGGACATTCAGGCTGTTTCATGTTATCATAAGCACTTATCTAATAACGATTCTTGGCTATCTATTTGTGTATAGTGGTGTTTTTATTTCTATATGCTGGATTCCTCTAAGCAGAATTCCTGTTGTAAAGGTATAGAGTTTTAAACTTTTTATTAGATACTTCCAGCTTAATTTCTAAAAATGCTACAAGAATTTATATTCTCTCTGGCAATATAAGACCATTTTTATTTTCCTACCACCTCATCAGCAAGTAAATGGAATCAATCTTTAATTTTCATACACTGGGTGGATGAAAATGTTATTTCACTATTGTTTTGACATATATTTCTCTAACGACTAGGGGAGCCTAATCCTATTATAGGATCGTGTTGGCCATTAGGTTTTTCTCTTCTAATATTTGGCTGATATAACCTTTGCCTTTTTCTCCTGGATGCTCTACCTGTTTTGTTTTTTTTTAATCAAGTTGTAATTGATAAAAAAAAAATGTATATTATGCATATATTATTTTTTAGAATGATGGTTCCCAAAATGTGCCAAGGTGACATTTCTATGCCAGGTGCCACAGAAAACTTAGAGGGTCATCAAGACACATTTAACACTTGAGAAACTCGATGTCTGACATCTGCCAATCACCCCAAAACCATTAGGGTGAGGGAGTTCACTATTTCAATATCAGGTCACACTACAATCTTTTCAATTATCATATGTACATAGGATGCTGAGTTTTAGGGAACTGCTGTAATAAAAAAGCAAGTGATGTAAAATGGTCATTGTGGAACAGGAAATGGGGATTATGGTATTTAAAGTGATTCCCACCCAGTTTTGAGAAATTGTCCTGTGCCCACAGGCCCATGTAGTCTATAAATATGTAATTTATGTATCTATTTAAGATATGTAATAAATATGTATCTTTTTAAGAATGAAATAACATTATCTTTCCTTCAAATAATGTGTAATAACTGTTAAAAAAATTCAACTGAGTAAATTTGAAGATCTAATTGGCTTACTAAGTGATTAATGAATCAGGCAAGTATCCCATCTAGTAACTAGAAGGGCACTTGGAGGGTTTTACAACATTGAAGGTTTTTGTAGGTATAAGGCTGGGTCAAGAAAGCTATTAATAAAATTTAAAAATAAAATTAAAAAAGGATTGTTTTTACACCAGAGCATTTTCCAGGATGGGGGTAGGGAAAGGCAGTGTTTTTTTATCATGCAGATTGTCTCTTCTTTCTCTGAGTGTCTGTGTGGGGGACCAGGGGTGTGGAGAGGGCCCATGTGACAGATTACCTCATTGGAATTGACCAGAAAATTCCACACTGGTGGATTAACATATTTCTGGAAAAGGTTGAAACTGCAGTTAGGTCAGGTATTAAATCTAGGTTTCATATCATGGGCTTTAGCACAAGTGATACCATTTTGTGTTTTCTTTTTAATGGGACATACATACTTCCTAAATTATTTGAATCTCCTAAATGGAACTTGTGGGTATTTCTTTTGGCCTAGGGGCCGCATGAAAAAATTATCGGGAGGTTAAAGAAATTGTGAATCAAGGAAGGTTGGAAATCTCTGCTTTGGCACAATCCAGTGAGTTGAGTGATGCCATCTCTGTTTTGCATCCATTTCACAGATATAAAAACTGAGGCTCAGAGAGTTAAGAGGGGACAGAGTTAAGATCAGAGAGTTAAAAGGGGACAGAATAAGAACCGGAGATTTATTTTCACTCCAAAAATTAGATAGGATTCACTCATTGATCTAAATCTTTATTGTGCCTGGGGTGGTGGAGGAAGGTGACCCCTTTTTTCTGAAGTGCTATCCTGCCACACTGCCTTTGGTCTGCCATTGATTATTTCTTCTCTCTCTTCTATTTGTGATCTCTCTTGCTCTTCACTGAATCGTTCTGTAACCTACAAAAAATGTTCAATTCTTGTCTTAAA
>PVKE010001479.1:0-99281 GCA_004027555.1 Craseonycteris thonglongyai
TCCACGTAACGACAAGCAGCATCGTTGTCAGCAGAGGAAGCCTCACCATACAGAAGCACGTTTCTGAGGCCGTATCTTTTTTGAAATTTTTCGAACCAGCCTTTGCTGGCTGAGAAGCCTCGTCCTCGAGGAGGCGAATCCCTCCTGGCAGCGCTAGTACTGGCTTGAGGTTCGTCAGCACCTTCTTCAGCCTCTTCATGGTTGTCATCGGGCAAGATTTGGTCGTAGAGAGCTTTGGCCTTTGTCTGGATCATATTAGTGTCCAAACTCACTGTCTTTTTCCTGCAATCAGCAATCCACAATGCCAGTGCAGCTTCCATTTTCACAATTCTGTTATTACGTGGAGTTACCACACGTTTCGCTTCTTTATTGAAGGTTATGGAAGCAGTTTTGCGGATGTTTGCTTCCTTTCATGATGTCCCGCACTGTAGATTCATTCACCCTGTCATGGCGTGCCACAGATGCATCACTTCTGCCCTCTTTGATCATATCTAAAAGTTTCACTTTTTCGCTGATGGTCATCATCTTCTTCCTCTTGGGCGCCCCGGAGGAAGCTTTCGCAGGGGCACAGCGCTTAGGTGGCGTTATAAGGGCTTAATTAATAAAAAAAGTTATCGTTAAACAAAACAAGTGATCGCCAACACAACACTAAAATACAGTATGCGAGACAGTCCACATCATGGACAAGACTGGCGAGAGACAACAAGAGAAGATGCTAGGTGAGGCTGCGATGATGCGCAGACAACCAGCTCACAGGGATAAACCCACTCGTCCTCTCATTGGTGGATGTCGCACCGGAAACCCATCACGCGCCTTTATGAGCCCGTGGGATGGACTCTGAGTCAGCTCATCTCTGTGTTTGACATGCAGGGATCCTTCTCTCTCGCGCATCCACATGAAACAACGCTCCTTTCCGCCATGTGGCTGCCGACATGGTGGTATGTTTTCATTTTTATTTTTTGATGAATATTTTGGGAAAACCCGCGAAGCACTGAAGCCGCAAAACATGAAGCGCGAAGTGGCGAGGGAACACTGTAGGCCAAATATATTTTGTTCTGATTCTGTTTTGCAATGATTGTAAATTTGTAGAAATGTTATAGCATGTGTCAGAATGTATATCCTTCCTTTTTAAGACTGAATAATATTCCGTGTGTGTGTGTGTGTGTGTGTGTGTGTGTAATATTCTGTTTATCCTTTCATCCATCAGTGGACGTTTGGGTTGTTTCTCCCTCTGGGCCATTTTGAATAATGCTTGCAGGAACACAGGTGTACAAATATCTGTTGGAGTTCCTGCTTTCAATTCTTTTGGGTATTTACCCAGAAGCTCAGCTCTACTTTCAGATCTCCCTTTCCTCCCAGTGCGCCTGGAGGTTGGGCTGCCTGCTAGTATTTGAGGATCCTTTTGTGGCAGCAGCTGCTCACAGCATTCTGCTGGACCATCGCTGGGGCAGTTGTTGCAGCTATTTTCTGAGTCACTGTTCTCTTGGGAATGCTCAGTCTTTCCTTGCAACTCACCCTCTTGCTCTCTAACCCTCAGCCCCACCTCTCACCTCTTTCTCAATAGGACAGTCTGTCTGAATCCTACCTGTGGGCATGGTTTGTCTTCTTGTCCAAGGAGGCTCTTTGAACCCCTTAGAAATCATTGGTGGCAAATAGATGGTGGTGGGGCAGGGAGAGATTTGTGATCAGAGGATATCATTTAATGTTATCTATTTATTATATCCTAATTGTAGAGTGCCCATAATTCAAGGAAAGAAATTTTGAGATTTTGAAATAAAATCAAACAAACAACATCTATTGTGGAAGGATTTATTTTGTGAATGTGGCAGAAATTATATGAATGTTTTCATATGGAAATAGAAATAATACACAAAGGCCATTATATTCATTTCTGTTTTGGAAATCTACAGAAAATCAGCACATCTCCAAAGCCAAAGAAAGAGTGAAGGTTCCACTATTTTCTGATTTTTCCTAACAAAGGTCTTGTGTGGGTCTGGTCTTGGTTCTGCTGAAGCATGGTTCACAAAGAAATGTACAGGGTGTAAATGTATTGTTTGTAACCTTGGAGTTTCTAGGATCCAGTTCCTTTTTGTCAAGGGATTTGTAGATTTAAACAAACGTCCATGAAGTTTGTATTGAGTAATGTTTCTGTCCTAGGCAGTATTTAAAGTGAAGAAAGAGGCTATTGGGGTAGGGGTGGAGAGGGTAAGAGGAAAAAGCAATTGCTTTAAGTTATTATAAGAGAAAAGTTCTTTTATCTGGGAATAAAGCACAGTTTGAAAGGTTGTGGGATGTTGATAAACCCAGTAATATAGGGTTTGGTCTCTAGTTCCTTGGGCTCCACCAGGGGCTTCAGGGAAAAGTTCTGCAGAATGGTGGTGAAGAAGAGAAATAGCTCCATGCGAGCTAGGGACTCTCCAGCACAGGCCCGTTTCCCTGGAAGGAGGAAACATTCCCATTAGTGTGCTCCAATTCAAACGCAAAAGCTCATACTTCAATACCATATGCTCCTAAGAGACACCTGAAGACACTGATCAGAAAAGCAAGTTCTTATCAACTACCTGAGGACAATAAATCAGTACAGGGATATTTGTCAGTACTATCAAAATTCTCTACAGAAATTTTTACTCTTTAATTCATTAATTTTTCTGGAGATTTAACTGCAGGGATTAGAGATTCACCTATTAGGATATCACTTGCATTGTTATTTATGATATTGATGAGTTAGTGGAAAACTGGACATCCATCTGTACAGATTAATGAAATAAATCCTTGTGCATCTATCATACAATGCAGCCTACATATGTTTATGTAGAAGATTATTTAGTACCACAGTCTGTCTTTTATCACAACAGATTAAGTAAAAGCAGGTTATCAGATTGTACAGAATGAACCAAATTTTATTTTACAATATGAATCTATTATGTATACCTAAACAATTGTTTGAAGTACCCTGTACATACAGTAAAATATTAACAGTGATTATCTCTATAGGGTAAAATCATAGATAATTTTTATTTCCTTTTCTCTTTTTTTTGTTTTTTTCCTTTTTTTATGTTGGACACATTATTATTGTAATTAGAAACAAAACATATAACTTATTTTTGAAAATACGAATTCAGTGATTGAATAAGATAACAAGAAAAAAGAATGTGCACTAACCAGTCCTTTATGACCTTATAGGAAACAGTAACTGGGAGCCAACGAGCTTTTGCAATGAGACAAGGGTGTGGGGGGCTCCGAATCTCAGAGGGGGAGAAAGAGTATGTAGGGGCCAAGGTTTCTTTGATGGCCTCTGGCTCTCAGAATCAGAAAGTTAATAATCATTAATAATTTAAGGGGAAAGCCGGGATGGCTCAGCGGGTTAAGTGCTCGTTTTGAAGCCCCGAGGACCGAGGATCGAATCCCGGCTCCGGCCCAGGAGGACCCACATGCTGAACTGGGGTGTGTTTCCCAAACACTGGTGAGGCCCCCAATTCAGTTAAAAATAAATAAATTAATTAATTAAATAAAATATAAAAAGAAGAGTACAACTTGTACATTTGTTCTGGAAAAGTCAATATTACAAAGAGGAGATCAACAGATAAGAGTTTGCAAAAGTAGGAGCCTTTCTCATCTGGTAATATGTGACATTTTGAATTGGATTGACTAGCTTTATTTAATTTGAAAACCGGCATTATACTCAATCACCCAACAACAAAAAGTCCCTGGGTGACTTACCTAATTCTACTGGTATACAGATTTAAATGGCTCTGCTTAGATTTGGGGAGTTGTAACAGTTTCACTTGATTGACTTAGCTATCATCTGTGAATTGCTTAGTTATACCATAAATTCAGTGATGCTAAAAGTTGTCCAAAATGTGCACATGTATGGTTCAGATGTATTTATTTGTATTTACCAATAGAAAAAGGCATGAAGTATTCTGATTTCCTGAAGTGGCCATCTTTATCCAAAAAGTGGCCTGGGTCAAACTTCTCTGGATTGGAAAACTCCTTGCAATCAAACAAGGTAGAAAACAATAACGGGAATATAGTAGTGCCCTGGAACCAAGAAGCAGAGAGAGCAGTGATACTTTATCATACCTGTCCTTAGTTCACAAACAAGACGAACACTCTTAACTATAGTGGGTTAGCTAGGACTGGGCACTCTTAAGCTTGTCTGGTGATTACCTCAAGTAACAGCTGTTTTACACACACTCTCATACAAAACGTTTTATTGAGTTACAGCTGTTTTACACACACTATCAATCATACAATATGTTTTATTGAATAATAGAATGGTTCTCTTTGGGAAGGGTGATACTATGGTCAATGTGCAACAACTAGTTGTTGACAAATGGGGATTTGCAACTATATTGTCTAGACATGAGCTTCACTGGAATTGCTGCCTCAAATTGGAAGAGCCCACTTTTTTACAATTTGTTCTTTTCTGAATTCAGGTGTGAATGGAAGAAAATGAGAGATGAAACCTTGAATCTATTGATTCACACTCCACTTCTCTCACTTGTAAAATGGGTGGGGTAACATAAACACAGTCTTTCCTCCTTCTTCACAAAAGTTATTTGTGAGGCTTAAATAGCAAAATAGTATTGATAATTACTATTTATACTGGATGCCTCACATTTATTGAACACTGCGCTAACCTGTTCATAAATCGTATTTAACTCTCACTTCAACCATATCCAGTAGGCTCTTTCTGTTCACAGTATGTAAGTGAGGAAATTGTGATTCAGAGGGAAAAACAACTTCCTTGAGGTTATACCTTTATTAATAGCAAGTGGCATGGTTAGAATTTGACCCAAGTTCTAACTGATCATAAGGCACCCCTGTTTCAGTGAAAGCTCACTTTATTTTTACTTTATTTTGCATTTTCCTAAACATAATTTTAGAATTAAATACAAAAAAAAAATGTACAAGAGGGTATAGAGTGAAAATAACTCTTCCTTCATATACTCAAGTTCCCTAGTTTCCTTCTTGATGCAATCACACTACTATTTTATGATCTATTCTTTAGGAGATATTTTATGGGTTAAAAAAAAGACACATATATATCTTCCACTATTTTCATACTAATAGTGGCATCCTATAGTATGCAGTAGCTTGCTTAGAATTCTACTTCAGAGAAATAAAGAAATTTTTAAAGTCCTTTTAAATTAAACATTTGGGGATTTTCCAATCTTCAAATATCACAAATATTACTGCAGTGAAGATTCTCATTTTGGGGAAAATACACACAAAAGATAAATCCCCAGTAGTGAAATTACTCTTCAAATTGTATGTGTGTTTTGAATTTTGATAGATATTAACAAAATTCTGCCTTCCATAGAAGTTGCAGAGATTTATACTACTAGCCAACATATTGTAAGTAAAAACATATTTCTTTATAATTTTTATTTTCAATATATTATTGTGTGTGAATATATTTTTACACATTTAAAAACCATTTGTAATTACTTTTACTCAAATTTTAATTTTGTTTTTGTTGTATATCTGTTACTTTTGGAGTTTGTTCACACTGACTGTAGGAGTTCGTTTTATTTTTAGTAATTAGTCCTTTGATCTTATGAACTATGTAGAATTTTCTTTCAGTGTGTCATTTGTCTCTGGAGTTTGTTTCTTTTCTAGGTAGATTTCTCTTATTTACATATAACCAAATTTATCGATTTTAAATACATGGCCCTCTTATTTCTTTTTCCTTTGGTCAGTGTTAGAAAGCTGTTTGTCATTCTGAAATTCCCCCCAAAAGTTACTGCCTTTATCCCTAGTACTTTTACAGCTAAATATTCTGTGTGTATATATTTGAGGTACCAAAAATAAATTATCATGTAAAGTGTAATGTAGGGAACTACTGTTATTTCTTTCCATCTCCCCAAGGAATTTTCCAACTTCTATAGAATAATCCACATTTTCTCTCTACATTACAAGGAAGAAGGTACCTTTATTATGTATTAAAGTTTCCATGTATAACTAAGCTTATTTCTAGACTTTCTTCTATGATCTATCCAAGAAGCTGTATTACACTGCTTTAATAACTATGACTTTCTATTATATTTTAACATTTGGTAGAACCTGTCCCTATTTCTCATTTTTTTTTACTTTTCCATATAAAATTTGGAATCTGTTACATTGAGATCTCATAGATGTAGAGATTGATTTGGGGATAACTGTTATCTTTCTACCCAAAAAAGAATGTCTAGGGAAGCCGGGATGGCTCAGTGGGTTAAGTGCTCACTTTGCAGCCCCAGGGACTGAGGATCAAATCCCAGCCCCAGCCCGTGTGGACCCATATGCTGAACTGGGGAGTATCTCCAGTTCAGTTCTCACCAAGGTGAGACCAAAGCCCAGTTCCTGCCCTGTGCAGCCACGCGCCCACCTGTGGAGTGAAACTATGTGGAAAACCCAATGATGAACTATGGAAACTGTTCGGGGCCCTCCCCCTTCTCTCTGTCTCTGTCTCTGTCTCTGTATCTCTCTCTCTCTCTCTGTCAAAACAATAAAAATAAATCTTAAAAAAAAGTCTTATAATTTATTTTAAAATTTTATATCTTAATTTAATTTTTTTTAATTTAATTGTTTTTAATTGTTTTTGACAGAGAGAGATACAGAGACAGAGAGAAGGGGGAGGGCCCAGAACAGTCTCCATAGTTGCACATCATTAGTTTTTCCACATAGTTTCATTCCACAGGTAGGCGGGGCTGCACAGGGCAGGAACTGGGCCGGGGTCTTGCCCCAGTGAGAACTGAACTGAGGGCACTCCCCAGTTCAGCATGTGGGTCCACACGGGCCAGGGCCAGGATTTGATCCTCGGTCCCCGGGGCTGCAAAGTGAGCGCTTAACCCACTGAGCCATCCAGGCTTCCAAAAAAGTTTATATCTTTCATTAACATTTTAAAGTTCTCTTTCTATAGAAATTGAATTTCTTTGTTCAGTTTATTCCTACGCATTTTATCTTTATGTTTATTAATAAAAACTTTTCTTATATTCTTTAAATATTAAGTTTTTATATAGATGGCAATTGATTTCTTTTTAATAATAAATTTGTACATAACCACTGAATAATTCTGTTTTTGCAATGGTGCTTCAGTTACTTTTCTTATATAGGCCAGGTACAATTATGTCATTTACAAATGTGCCTCTTCCTTAAAATTTTTTTTATTCCTTATTGCCTTTTTCTGATTCTACTTACCTGTCATTAGTAGTAGTAGATAGCCTTGTCTTATTCCTGATATTAATGAGAATGCTTTTTTAGTCTTTCATCAATGATTTGGGAATTACTTTTTTGTTTTTCTGGCTAAAGAGCTATTTATCAATTCCTATTTTATTAAGAATTAAACATTAAGAATTAAAAATTAAACATTAAGTATTGAGACTATTATATTATTTTGCCCTAAATTCTATTTATATGGTAAATTTTATTAAACTATATTTCCTAGTATTAGATCATTCCTGTGTTCCTTATCATCTTTGCTTGTTGGTAGCACAGTGTTTTTAATGTGATGCTAGACTGATGCATTAATAGACTTCTGCACTGATATTTGTAAGTAAGATTGGTGGCTGTTTTATAGTATTTTGATTCCGTTTTTAGTATTTTTATCAGGTTTGATACCTTTTCTTGCTCTTTGATGTTCTGGAACTGTTTAAATGTAAAACCCAAGCCCTTAATCACTACTAAAGACTGATTACCTCTTTAGAATGCATGTAAAGAATTTGGTAAATGCTAAATATTCTACAAATATTAACTGTTAGGGGCAGCGATATCCCAAATGTCCTGTACATGAGGTCTTGGAATGAGAAAATTTGTATTAAAAAAAAAAAGGCTTACACTTGGCTTGATTACCTTAGAACTATAGACATATTTTCCATCTCTCCCCACTTTTTATAATCCAGCATGAAAAATCAGATATCAGTTCCTGTAAGATTCTCATTAATGGAAATCACTGTTCCCTTAATACATTCTATATGAGAGAAGGGGGTCTTGGAAGCCTCAGGTCAGTCTCTCTCATTTCTAGAAAGGCAGAGACAGAGCTACAGAGGTAACAGAATGGTGCACTGCATGACAGTGACAGATTTGAAACCCAGGCCATCTGACTCTGACCTTGTGTTCTTCCCATTACATGTGACCGCCTCTCTTACTGTAATGGAACTGAGAGATTCTCACGGGCCCCAGTAAGGTAACATGCCATCACTTCTATCCCAGTCAGTTTACCCAGACCCATCTAACCTTAGGGATGATGTATTGCCTGAATTTTGTGTCCTTTGTCACAGCATGGGGTAAATTACAAGGAAGGAGGGTGATGTATCTTTGGATCTCATGTATCACGGCCTCTGTGTAGGGCAGCTTTGTCTTGTCCATCATGCAGGGTCTTTGGTTGCGTCCAATCACACGGTCAATTTCTTCATGAACTTTGGCTGCAGAGACATGAATCATGAATGCTATGCAAAGGATATGTTCCCTGGACATCTGAAAATTACCTGAAATGCTTGCATTGTGCAACAGAAAGTAGCTTAGAAAAGGCTCCCAACCAAGGTCAAAGACATGTTGCTAAATAACCCACTGCTTTGCTCCTGATGAAATCTCTATTTTCTATTTTGCTGCAAATACTAGAGACTTTGCTGAAAGAAACGTAAAAGCTGGGTCAACTATGTTCTCAGCCTCTTACTTTAATTGGTTTGTTCTCGTGTACCGGTGAGGAGAGAACCTTTGTGGCAAGGATTTTGGCTTATCCCATGATTCCTGGCAAAGCAGCTGTAGAGGGAAAATGTTTAATCCGGGAGCATCTCCTTTGTCAGTGTCATCCACTCTCCTACATGTTTTGTGGGAACAGCAGACACCACTTTGTAAAGCAGTATAAACATTGGCTTCTTAATACTTGTGCTCTGAGAATGTGCTTGAGAAAAATCAAGTTACAACCACTTAGTTTTTTAATTTTAAATTATATCAGATCAAAAAATCTCCTTTGGGGAGTCTGGTCCATTTTTTAAGATGGGAAAACAGAAGCCTTCAAGATCAAATAATTTGTTTGCAGTCACACAGTTAGGTATTGGCAGACATTGGATGAGAATCCAGCATAGGGACCCATGGGTCTCTCATCTAAATAGGGTTCATCTTTGTATTGCATTTGATATATGAGTTGGGGTTCAGAAGCTCCTGTTTTTAAACTTAAATGGCAGCCTTTGAGTTCTTAAAGGTGTTTCTTTCCTATCAGCATCATTAGGTAGAATTCTTTTTCTTTTTTTTAAAGATTTACTTATTGTTTTTGACAGAGAGAGAGAGATACAGAGTCAGAGACAGAGAGAAGGGGGAGGGCCCAGAACAGTCTCCATAGTTGCACATCATTGGTTTTTCCACATAGTTTCATTCCACAGGTAGGCGGGGCTGCACAGGGCAGGAACTGGGCTAGGGTCTCACCCCAGTGAGAACTGAACTGGGGGCACTCCCCAGTTCAGCATATGGGTCTACACGGGCTGAGGCCAGGACTCGATCCTTGGTCCCCAGGGCTGCAAAGTGAGCACCTAACCCACTGAGCCATCCCAGCTTCCCCTAGAATTCTGATCTACAAAAGCAAAACCACATGAATGGCCCTTTGCATGATGCTCCACAAGTCCATCCAGAGAAAGCAAAGCAGTTACTGTCAGCAGTATCTTCCCACCCTCATCTAGCGCCAGGATCTTACGTTTTATTTGATCACTAGAATATTTGCTGTACCTTGTACCTCTGGGTATTTCATTAGGAGGAGGAGCCCGTATCTCAGGGTAGTACCAGTTGTCTCTGTTCCTGCTACAAACAAATTTGATCCACATATTGTCAAGTTCTCCAAATTAAATTCAGATGCTGGATTATGTTTCTCCTGTAGATGGTAGAGTTATGGCTACATGACTTAAAAATAAAAGAATGGTTTATCAGAGTTCCACAATCATACTCCTTTACTAGTAATAGACTCCATTTTGTGCACTGTTGTGTCATGGATTAAAAAAGTCAGTCACAGGGGAAGCTGGGATGGCTCAGGGGGTTGGGCGCTCACTTTGCAGCGCCGGGGATCAGGGATCAAGTCCCGGCCCTGGCCCGTGCGGAACCATGTGCTGGGCTGGGGGCTCCCCCAGTTCAGTTCTCTCTCTGTATCTCTCTCTCTCTCTCTCTCTCCTCTCTTTGTTAAAAATAAATAAATAAAAAATATATGTTGAGAGAGAAGAAAAAATAAATAAATAAATAAATTAATTAATTAATTAATCAGTCAGTCACAGAATCAAAAGGCCTGGGTTCAATCCCAGGTTAGTCAATAAACAGATAGATGTGTACACTCAGTGAATTACTCTTTACTGAATTTAATCATCTGTGAAACTGGGATAAGAAATAGAACATATGCCCTAGGCTTATTATAAAGATCAAAAGAGTTAACTGGTAGAAGCTCTTGGAACAATGTGTCATATATACAAATACTTGATGAACAGTATCTTCTTTTATTATATTTAATGAAAAAGACCAGATAGTAAGCTCTATGTGAGCACAATATGAAAAATCACTGGTGCATGGCTGGTATGTTTCCTTCACTTACACAGACTTAGAAGCTACTGGCCCCATCCACTTGTATATGACATTCATCATTATTAATGGCATTTCTAATACAAAGACTGTACTTGTAGATGTAGGACATTTCGACTCATAATTTTTTACATGTAAGTTACAAAATGTTTAGAAAATAAATTGATGCAGGGCTTAAAAATAGTGAGTTTTCTATTTTAAAATGATTACATCAAAAAATAATAGAAATTAGGAAAGATTCAAGATGGCGGATTAGGTAAATGCTATGCATACTGCCCCCATAATCATATCAACATTACAACTAAATTACAGAACAATCAACCTCAAGAATCATCTGAAGACTAGCTAAACTAAAATCCTATAACTAAGGATATAATGGAGAGACCACACAGAGGCTGGTAGGAGGGGCAGAGATGCAAAACAGGCTGACTCTAAACTATCGGTAGTGGTTGAATGCTGAGAGAGACACCTTGGTAGTGGAAGCCCCCATGAAGAGGGAGGGGTACCAGCCCCATAGCCTACTCCCCAGCCCAAGGGTCCTGTGCTGGAAAGAGGAGTCCCTATAACATCTGTCAGTGAAAATCAGCAAGGACTCTATCTGTCCATCTGGTGAGATGAAAAGTGGCTAGAAACCCAGATGTCCTCTTAAAGGGCCTGCACACAGACTCATCTGCTTGCAAACACTCACTGGGGCTCTAGTGGAGGGATGGCAACTCAAGAGGTAGCAGAGACATACAGGAAAGGACTGAGTTGTGTGGCTTCAGGGCGAAGGCTGGAGGGACACCCACCATTGTTCCTATGTGAAGCCTGCCTCACATGTAGCCTATAGGAAAGTGCCATCTTTTCTATGTTGAATCCTCTCCCAAGGGGCCAAATGTGAGGCTGTATTGGTTTGGTAAAGTCCATATGTGAATACCACATTAGTGACACCTTGGTTTCCACCCTGCCCAGCCAGTGCTGCATCATTAGGAGTACTCTTAGCTCCTGGGCAGCCCATCCTACCCCACAAGGTACAGAAGACTTTGACTACAGTGGTGGGTCATGGTGGTCTGGGGAACTTTCAGTGGCAGACAGTCACAACTTTCACTGTAGCCTCTCTTGGGCAACAATCAGGGATTTGTGGGCCTGAAGCAAGTGGTGGCTGTCCATGGTGTTCTCAGGACATTTTGTGTTCTCAGGGCAGTGATCATGAACCTGGCACTGGTGCAAAAACCAAATCTGCATTAACTTTGTATAAACCACAGTCCACACCCTGTGACTCCCCAGAATCTTGCCCCGCCCAGCTACTGCTGCTTCACAAGGTTAAGCAGCCTGGCCCATGCACCAAAGGAGGCTCTTTCAATGGCTGTGCCATATAGGTAGCTGGCGGGTGGCAACAGGCTTAGGGGGGGTCCTGGGCCTTTGGGGGTCCAATACTGGTGGCAGCTAGTCTTGGTTCTTTGCAAGAACACCCCCATATACCTCTAGGTCCAGCACAGGCAGTAACCAACCACATATAGCTTTGTGGCTCTTATCAGGAACCCCTGGGCAGATAAAAGGCAAGGCTGAAATTTACTTTCATGGGAGCCCCAAAGAGATAGCAGAAACAACACACCCAGAGGCCAACTTCAGACCACACCAGAGCACTACCCAGTTAGTCCCACAAGTGGCACACCCAAAGGGTGGTCACAACAGGCACAAGAACCCACTGGGTTGAATCTCCCATGGAGTCAGCTCTCAAACAGCAGCTCATATACTGTGGGCATAGTCAGTCCTCATAGCCAGTCAGCGTGGGAGACAATCTCACCCACTGATGCACCAAAAGCAATCAAGACTCAAATACAACAGGAGAATACACAAAACACACACAAGGGACACTCCTGGTACACACACAGGCGATCAGGCAGACTGTGCCACTGGACCACACAAGGCACATACTATTATACATAAGGCCACCTGATAAAGACTAAGAGACATAGGAGATCTATTTAATACATAGAAGCAAACATAGAGAGACAGCCAGATGAGGAAACAAAGAAACATGTCCCAAATAAAAGAACAAGAGAAACCTCCAGAAAAAGAACCAAATGAAATGGAGGCAAAAACCTACCAGAGACAGAATTTAAAACACTGGTTATAAGAATGCTTAAGAAACTTAGTAAGAATTTCAACAAAGTGATAGTAAGCATAAAGAAGGACACAGACATCATAAAAAAAGAACCAGTAAGAAATAAAGAATACACTAAAGGAATCAATAGCAGATTAGATGAAGCAGAGGATTGAATCAGCAATTAAGAAGACAAGGCTACAGAAAATATTCAATAAGAACAATAGAAAGAAAGAAAGAAAAAAGGATGATAGTTTAAGGGACCTTTAGGACCATATCAAACATAACAATATTTGTACTTTATGACTATCAGAAGGAGAAAAGAGAAAGCAAGAAATAATGACTGAAAACTTTCCTGACCTGGCAAAGGTAATAGACATACAAGCCCAGGAAGTAAAGAGAGTCCCAAACAAAATAAACCCATATAGGCTCATACCAAGACACATAATTAAAATGACAAAGGTTAAAGATAAATTGAGAAACCTAGAGGCAGCAAGAGAAAGACAACTAGTTACTTACAAAGTTCCCATAAGACTATCAGCTGATTTCTCAACAGAAACTTTACAGGCCAGAAGGAAGTAGTAGGAAATATTCAAAGTGATGAAAAGCAAGGACCTATAACCAAGATTATTCTACCCAGCAAAGCTATTCTTTAGAATTGAGAGATAAAAAGCTTCCCAGACAAGGAAAAACTAAAGAAATTCATTACCACCAAGTCAGTATTACAAGAAATGTTAAAAGATCTTTTTTTTTTTTTTTAAAGAAGATGGGGGTACAAACAGAAGAAGATAAAAAATATGAATAATAAAATAGCAATAACTATGTACCTATTAAGAATCACTTTAAATGGATTAAATGCTCCAATCAAAAGACATGGGGTAGCTGAATGGATAAGAAAACAAGACACATGCACATGCTGTCTACAAGAGACCCACCTCAAATTTAAAGACAAAGACAACGTAAAGTGATGGAAAAAGATATTTCAAACAAAAAGAAATGAGGAAAAAACTGGGGAAACAATACTTATGTTGGACAAAATAGACTTTAAAATGAAGACTATAATTAGAGACAAAAAAGAACACGGCGCTTTGGCCTTGCAAACGATTTTCATTGATGTTAGGATAAAAACGAACCTAATTAATAAGGTCCACCAGGCCTTGCATGAATGGTCTGTCTGCTGACCCACAGCTGCTTCAGCTTCTCTCCCCTGCTCTCTCTCCCTTCCAGTCACACTGTCTTTCTTCCTACCTCTCATATTCCTGAGCTTCCTTCTGTCTCAGGGCCTCTACACATCTTGTTTCTCTGCTTGGTATATTTTTCTCTGCCACCTTTTACATAGATACTCCCTACTCATCCTTCAGCTCTCAGCTAAATTGTCACTTGCCTATGCAGGGGTGTACCAGTGGGCCTTGGTTTAGACACCCTTCCATAACTCGCATTAGAGTAGCATTAGTGTTCCTACCACGTTCTCCCAGAACAACTTGTACTTTCCCCTATGATCACTTTGTTGTTACTGCCTGTTATGATAAGCTTTGCACTAGACTTTCAAGCTCCATTAAGTTAAGAATTGTGCCTTTATGAATTACTAAATGTACTCAACAAATATTTATTGCACACTTGTAATATTCTGGCCACTGGGCTACTTGTTGGTGATATAAAATGGAAAATCTGCCCCACCCCTCTTGGTGAATACAGCATAGTGGAGAATATAGACTATTTCTTTACACTGTGACACGTGCCATGAAAAAAAATTGTAGGGTATTATTTGATTCATTATTTTATGCCTTTTACCAAACATGATGTCTAATACATCATTGACACTAAATAAAAATTTTGAATGATTGAATTAATAGCCTGGCTATAGTGTTTTTTGTTTGTTTTAATTCTTTCCCAGACAAATATCTAATCCTTTGAAAGCCAATGACAAACTTTTCCTTTGAAATGAAGAGGGCAGTGGTCCCCGACTTTTTTGGCACCAGGGACCAAGTTCATGGAAGAAAATTTTTCCATGGAGAGGGGGCTGCTGGGGAGGAATCACGTGCCCAGTTCACAATAGGGTTCGCTGGTCCTTTGAGAATCTGATGTTGGGGCTGATCTGACAGAAGTTGGAGCTCAGGAGGTAATGGGAGCAATTGGGGAGGCTATAAATACAGGTGAGGGTTTTGCTTGCGTGCTGGCCCACTGCTCACCTCCTACTGTGCGGCCTGGATCCTAATGCCTGCTCTTCAGTACTGGTCAGTGGCTCAGGGGTTGGGGACCCCTGGAAAAGGGCATTGTGATGCACATACTTGGCAAGCAGTATGCATTTAAATGCCAGGTGAATTTCTGAGAAATAAAAGAAGCGTTCACACACCTTTCTTAAACATGATTTCTAAGGAAAGAGGGCTATCCAAATTAGCCCTCTAGATAGAGCTTAAGAAGACTAAACATGTTATAATTAACTAAATGGTCGCCATAATTTGCACATTTAAAAAAACTGGCACATTTATGATATAACTGAGTGGTATTTTTCTTTCATTTAGGCATATTTAGGGGACATTTGCATAAATGTGTATATCATGGAGCTCATCCTAAATACGTATCAAGAATATTTATAGGCTACTGTCCACATATAGGAAGTAAATAGAAATACAAAGGAAAAAGAGAGCTTTGGACTATTTTTGAATTTCTATTATTACTGATAATAGTGTACCCCATTGCCATACACATCCAACTATCAAGCATTACCTACATGGGTGATTGTGTTCTCATGCACTCCCATGGGATGATAAGACACAGTACCTGCTCCATCCTGCTGAGGAAACAGTCCACATAGTCACGAGGGTTACTAGGATCCCAGGACTCTTGATGTTCCTTCACTTTGTTCAGAATGAAATGTTTTACTTCATGAACCCTTTTTGCAAATGTTCTGTGTTCTCCAGGGAGATGCTTTATGACATTTGGCCACAGATTGTAAATCTACAAATGGGGAAAAACAAAAAAACCCATACACTGGAAATTCAATCTGTGAAGAGGAACCAGGGTTTCTGAGTGGAGCACACCCAGCCCTCTGTGTGGTGGGCCAGGCAGAATCCCTCCCTCCAGCTTCTAAACAGAAGAGGGGAGATGATCATCACATACAGGCCCCTTCCCATCTCCTTTGGCCAATCTCTGAGTCACACAGGAGAGAAATGAGTGGAGGGGGCCTTAAAAGAAACACAGCCATCTCGGAACGTTTTGTCTTCTTTTGTGTGAGTGCACCCATAGAGACAAGCAGAGGGCAACCTTCCAGTGATGCTGGAATAAGTGTCATTGCACTCATTCACTCAACACACATGGAGGGAAGGTGACAATGAGTGCTCACACTGGCATTTTGAAGGTCAGTGAAGGACATAGCCCTTTCCCCTGTTTGCAAGATACTAGTGGACCAATGAGACCAACCAGGACAGCAGATGCAGGCTTGGCCTTACCTGGTTCCACGGAGAGTTCACTCGCTTAAAATTTTTAGCTAACAAAGCCATCAGGGAAAGGAACTCCTCACTGTCATACTGGAAACGCTCACTGAAGAGGATGGAGCAGATAATGTTGCACGGAGCACAGGTGAGGATGAAAGTAGGGTCAAAGGGCTGAGCTGATGTGAGAAAAGAACATTTAGAATTTTCATCAGACTGCATCAGGATTTTAAGAACAAGAACTCCCTCCTGCTCAGATTTATACATACAATTAATTTCCTCTAAACTTCCTCAAGTTGGATATAAGCATCTTCTAATAATATTAATACTACATACTATATAAGTATTATACTATGCTACTAATAATAATGATTATGTTATTTTGAATGTAATAATAGTCATAAGAGCAACAAGTGATATTAGGGGGGAAAAACTATATGCTAGATACTGTGGAAATGTTTTGCAGACTATATTATTTAAGTCGGATTCTGAGGTTTGATTTTTAAAGATTAATTTTTATTGTTTTTGACAGAGAGAGAGATACAGAGACAGAGACAGAGAGAAGGGGGAGGGCCCAGAACAGTCTCCATAGTTGCACATCATTTGTTTTTCCACATAATTTCATTCCACAGGTGGGAGTAGGGCTGCACAGGGCAGGAACTGGGCCAGGGTCTTCACCCCGGTGAGAACTGAACTGGGGGCACTCTCCAGTTCAGCATGTGGGTCCACACAAGTCAGGGCTAGAATTCGATCCTTGGTCCCCGAGGCTGCAAAGTGAGCGCTTAACCCACTGAGCCATCCCGGCTTCCCCTGAGGTTTGATTTTTAGCCCCATTTGTTTGTTTGTTTGTTTGTTTGTTTGTTTTGTTTTTGTTTTTTTAAGCATTGTCTTTTTTTTTTAATTTTTTTAATTAGATTTATTGGGGGTGACAATGGCTAATAAAAGTACATAGGTTCCATATGTACAATTTTATAATACATCAGTGTGCTCACCACCCAAAGTCAGTTCTTCTAACACCATATATTTGACACCCTCTCCCACTTTTACCACCCTAGCCCCATTTTTTCAGAGGTGGAAAAGGCGTCTTAGAGAAGTAACTTGTTGAAGTTTACATATACAATGCTAAAGTCGGGAAATGAGTCCAAACTAAAGGATTTGAGAGTCCTAACTAATAGTTCTGGATCATTTTCCTCACGGTCCTTTTTCCCCAGCCAACTCTGATTAACAGCACAGATTGTGAAACACAGAGTGACACCCAACGGAGTTTCTACTGGGGGTGGTGCTTGTAGGAGGTCCCCTTGCCCCCAAAGGGATGGTCAATGGAACTCACCCTCTGTTTTTCTAAACTCCTCCATCAGGCACTGGGCTTCCTCCTGGACCCTCTCCTCAATACTTCTCTTCCCCATTCCAAAGTTCCTCAGGGTCATCAGGGAGAAGCGTCGCATTTGCTTCCATGTCTCTCCATTACTGAAGAGGATTCCTATGAAAAGAAGCAAGCAGCAAGAAAGTATTTTGTATCATGGAATTGGATTTTCCCTATAGCTGATCTCATGTTCTACCCTGAACCAATACTAGTGCCCCTTAGCAGGGACTCAGAAACTGGCAATTGAAGAACACAACCTATTCTGTGGTTCTGGTGATATATTTGTCACAAAGAAAAAAAATCAAAGCTCTGCCCAATAGGGGGCAGAGATTATAGAATGAGACAGGGGAAATTACAGGCAGGTGGAGACTGTTCCCAGTGTAGGAAGGGCTCTCAGTCTGGTTTTGTTAAAAATGATAAAAAAAATAAAAATAAAAAAAAGGCATGTATTGTCACAATTTTCTTTCCTGTGTATCTGTTTTTATACTTCATATTCCTAACTTGTGATTTAGGTCTCTCTGTGCTTTTCTCTAGGAGAGGATAAGCAACTTCAAAGCAAATCAATACGGACTTACTTATGGTTCTATTCCCCTTGGATTTTCTATAGCAATCGTTAGCCTCATCTATTCAAAGGAACAGAGGAACCCCGTATGCTCCATGGCAGTGCTTTTTAAGTTCATTAATTTAAACCTGTAACTTATTCTGAATTTCCTATTTCTCTTAATACACCATCAGTTTTATTAGCATATTGTATCCTCTCAAAGTCAATGCAAGCAAATGATATCCCAAAGACTGAAGTGTCAAAAAGGGAACAAAGAAAAGACCCATGTATGTATTATAAACCTGAAGCTATGACCTGTGAGTATCACAAGGATTATACAAAACCATGACCTGTGAATGTCATAGATAATCAATAAAAGCTTTGAGAACTAGCACTGGAGCTGAGAATGATGCTAACGCCTTACATTTTGAGCATATCTCTCAAGCTAACAGTTTGATCAAAAGCAGGGTATTGTTAATAAAAGAAATTACAAGCCAAGATGGAGCCACTTTTGCTAAGCCAGTCACCAAATGAAAACTTAATAACTAACCTAATTGCATTTCAGCCTTTCCCAGGAGTGGAATCTCCTGATCAATACTAGTGAGGGAATCTGTATGCTAAAACCCCTACCCTCCCCTTGCCCCCAAAAGTAGAGGACCTGGCCTAAAAATAATACTTTCTTGCCTTTTGCTAATAAGTCCCGTGTCACACCTTCCTATCTATGAAACGTTCCATTTTGTACAGCTCCTCGGAGCACCTTTCTGGTTGGTAGATGGGACGCTGCCTGATTCATGAATCGCTTAATAAAGCCAATTAGATCTTCAAATACACTTGGTGAATTTTGTTCTTTAGCAGGATTAAGTTTCTATTTCTCTGGGACTTGCAATTTTACAATTGTAAGTGGTTTAGAGGAGAATTTCAGGCTGTCCTAGGTTTTTTGTTTTTTGGTTTTAATTGTGTAATACCTGGTACATAAAAAGGAATATATGTAACACATGTCTAAGTTTTGAAATAATAATAAACTATCTGTAAGACAGTATCTGTGAGCCTATTGTGCAATGAAGACCTAGAGCATAACTAGTTCCACTGGATCTCCCTGTGTACCACCTCCCTGACCCACCCCCAAACCAGGCTGTGATCGAAAACAGTAATCTCTATACCTAGCCATTGTTGCTACCACTGTGCTACTGCAGCCTTTTTTCCATGTGAAAGACACCCCAAGAACGGCTTCTTCAGTTCTCTAATTCCGAAGACCTCTGGACAACAACTTTATTTCAAAAGATTCCCAGATTGTTTTTATCACAATCACTTTTGCAGATTTACCTTATAAGGAACTTAAGAAGGTAAATGTTCATCTCAATAAAGCATCTGTTGAATAATAAAAGGATGTGTCTGGTCTTTGTCCCTGGTTCCTGGGAAGGTACTTCTAAACCCTTGGAATTTCCCAGTTGTTAAAGTGTCTTGTTATTCCTGGTGAGCTCCTGGGGCAGCACCTGAGTTTATGATATGAGGTTACTCACAATGGGCCTCTAGACAGTTTTAAGATGGGGCTGGCCATGGCAGAAAGACCAACTCTGTATGTAAAGGGTTGGGGCTTTAAGCCAAAGGATATCAGTCTGACCTCTCAACTTCCAGGAAGTGGAGGGAGCTACAGACTGAGTTCACTAAGCCAGTAACTCAATCATACAGTATAATGAAGCTTCTATAAAAAGTCTGGACACCAAAGCTCAGGTAAGCTTCCTGGTTGGTGAACACATCGGTGTGCCAAGAGTAACGCATTCTGATTCCTAGAGAGAGGACACAGAAACTGCATTTGGGACCCTCCCAAACTTTGCCCTATGTGTCTCTCCATTTGCATTCTTCATATAATAAAACTGTTAGTACCTTCCCAAGTTTTGTGAATGATTCTACCAGTTATTGAACCTGAGAAGGTCATGGGAATCCCTGAAATTTTAGCCAGTTGGTCAGAAGTATGGATGGCCTGAGAACCCCTGAACTTACAGTTACCCTCTGAAGTGAAGGTTATCTTGCTGGGGACAAGGCGCTGACTCTGGATAGTTAGCATCAGAATTGCACTGCAGTACTATCGCATTTAATCAGATGCTTGGGGCAGAACAGATTTTCATTAAGCTAGTTAATCATTGTTTTGCTAAAGAAAATGAACCCATATTTTGATTTGAAACATACCATGTCCTTTAATGTTATCTGAAATAATTGGAACAGGTCCTCTGCCAAGGAATTCATCACCCTGGTCGATCAGAGCTTCCTTTATCGCCTCATATCCATGTAAGATAACGGTGGGCCGGGATCCAAAGTATATCATGTAAACAGGGCCATACTCCTTGGCTAACTGGAAAAAGATTCAAGCAAGTATGTCAGCGTTATTATGAAATCTCTCCACTGGAGGCTTGGTTAGAAGTGAAGTAATAATTTACATGTGACTTAGACTTAGAAATTTATCCTGGGGTATGTCATAGATTCATTCTTTGCTTCATTTATAAAAGGCAACTACGAGCAAATATTTACCAAGCACCTACACTGTGCAGAGCCCAAGAGCCCTCGTGGAACATAAAGTCTAGTGAAAGTGACAAGCAGTAAACAGCCAAACAAACCACATTTGCAGTACAAATTGAGCATAAATCTATGGAAGTGATAAAGAATGTACTGTGTGAATGTTAATGAGAGAACTTAATAAAACAGAGAGGTCGGGGGGGGGGGGGGGTAATGCAGTCAGGATGGCTCAGGGGTTAAGTGCTCACTTTGCCCCAGGAACCGAGCATCAAATCTTGGCCCTGGTCCATGCGGACCCATTTGCTGAACTGGGGTGTGCTTCCCATGTAGGAGGCCCCCAGTTTGGTTCTTGCCCCCATCCCCTGGTTCAGCCCCTGGCTTGAAGGGGTGTGCCTCCCATGCAGGAGGCCCCCAGCCTAGTTCCTGCCCTGCCAGGTCCCCACCCAACTGTGTGGAACAAAACTATGTCGAAAACTGATGACACAACTATGGAGACTGCTCTGGACTCTCCCCCTCCTCTCTGTCTCTGTCATAAACAAAATAAATCTTTTTTAAAAAAATTGTGAGGTCAGGAATCTATGAGGAGGTAAAATTTAAGATGAGCAGGAAGCAGTCAGGGCAAAGGTTTGGGGAAGACCTCACTAAGTAGGTATAAAAAATAAAAGAAATCTGTTTATGATAGCATTGTTCCAAGAGGGAAAATAAGAGTACTAAAACAGCCAACAATTGGCGGATGGTTTTCAAACACCACTCTACTCTCTATTTCTATAAGTTTTAGATTCTACATGTGAGATCATGCAGTATTTGTCCTTTTGTGTCTGACTTACATTACTTAGCATAATGTCTTCCAAGTTCATCCGTGTTGTGAATAGCAAGATTTCCTTCCTTTTTTTTTTTTAAGCTAAGTAACATTCCAGTGTGTGCAGAAGAATATATACAAGGGCTACCCAGAAAGTATCCAGCCATGTAACCGTTCTTTTTATAGTAACAATGGTTGGATTTTTTCCAGAAAGTATGTATATATATATAATCTCCCACACTTTATTTATGTATCAATTGACATTTAGGTTGTTCTGGAGAATGTATCCTTGCACAATGAACTCACAGTGATGATATCTTTTCTCATATTTCTAAAGGAATGAATGTCAGTCAGGGTAGCAGAGCTGGGCTGCATCAGAGCAAGATGTTGGTGAGAGGAGTGAGACTACAAAGAAGGATCAGGAGTCCCACAGATCATGTAGTGTAAAACAGTAGTAATAATGATAATATAAAAGGACATAGAACGCATGTTTGCATTGGCTGGGCTTGCCTTTGGTATTAGATGTTGAAGGGATTGGAAGCATTTCAATTAAAATATGCTCTAATCCCTGAATTTTCTGATTCACTAAAATATAACCTATACCTCAGGTAAAGTCAACATCCCTCTATACCTGCTTTAAAGTGATCCAATCCAGAAAGAAACAGGATTGTCTGTATAATAATACACACATAGACACCACAAAAGTATCTCAGTCAAACTAAGAAAGATTAAGGTCAAACAGCCAGCCTGCACTGGTATCTGATGCAGAGCCCAAAGATGACGCCCAATACCTGGGGTTGACCAGCCCCAGGATGAAACCCCCTTACCTTGGCGAGAGATGCAGGTATGTCCTTGATATTTAATTGCATCAGGTTTCCAATGATGGGAAGGGGCATTGGGCCCGGGGGGAGCCGTCTCCCTTTGTGACTTTCCTTCCACACAAGAAGGAAACCCAGGCAAGTGACACAAATCATAAGAGCAAGAGTAATGATTTCTAGGAGCTCCATCTCGGCTACTCAACACTAGGAAGTGTCCGGATTGCCTGTTAGAAAACAAAGTCTTATGCAGGGGGTGTGACCTGAACGTTTTGGGGCTTGAGAAAACAAACAAACAAACTGGAATTGATTTGGACTTTGCTGAAGCTTGAGGTTAAGAATTTGTTCTACCTCTCATTTATAAACTCTGAAACTTTTGATTTTCTAAGCATCTCTATGACGTGTACTTTCTTCCTTTCAGCATGAATGATTCATTAACTATAAAGTTGCATTTTATTTTTTGTAACTTTCTGAAGCTGTTTAAATAATTAAATTTACAAATTTGAAAAAAAGAATGGACATATATTCTGAGATCTGATTTGGAAAAACAGCATCAGAGTAGTCCTCCTCAAACATTTTTTATCATGTTTCTCATCAGTTAAAAGCCTACTACTGAGGGGAATGCGGGATTGCTCAGTGGGTAAAGTGCTCACTTTGCAGCGCCTGGGACCAAGGATCGAATCCTGGCCCCGGCCCGTGTGGAACCATGTGCTGAACTGGGAGCTCCCCCAGTTCAGTTCTCTCTGTCTCTGTATCTCTCTTTCTCTCTTTCTCTCTCTCTCTCTCTCTCTCTCTCTCTCATTCTCTGTCAAAAATAAATAAATATATATATATATTAAAAAAAAAAAAAGCCTACTACTGAGCTCATCAACAGATGAAAGAATAAACAGAATACACACACACACAACTAGAATATGAGTCACCTTCAAAATGGAATGAAATTCTAATATTTACCACAACATGAATGAAACTTGAAAACATGAAATAAACCAGACACAAAAATACAAATATTGTATGATTAAAGTAGTCAAATTCATAGGCATTCAAAGTAGAATAAAGGTTAGCAGGCCTGTGGGGAGGAAGAAATGGGGAGTTAATGTTTAATAGGTACAGAGTTTCTGTTTGGGATGACAAAAAGTTCTGGAAATTAATAATGTCATGATGACTGCACAACATTGTGACTGTACTTAATGCCACTGAATTGTACATCTTAAAACTGTTTAAATGGTAAATTATATATATATTTTAAGACAGTAAAGAAAAAGAAAACATTTACTAAGTTGGTATTTGAAAAAGGTTACCTCATTTGAATTTACATTTAAGATAATTGATTTTTTATTGATTTATTCTTTGAGATAAATACTACCATTAACAGTAATATATGCACATTATTTTATGGGGAATTTTACTATAGTAAATGCTTTTTTTTTAATCTAAAAAAAGTCTACTATGGTTTTTTATTCCTTATTATAGCAAACATTAAAAATATATTAAGAACTAAAATTCTTAATTAAATGGTTTTAATTTCACTATTTTCCACTTATTGCAGAATCATCTCTGTATTTCCCACAACAGACTATTTACTTCCATTAAGCAAAGTTGCTTATTGGCCTGCATTCATATATCCTTTAGCCTTGGGGCTTGTAAGCTGTGATGAAGACATGGCTAATGACAGGTTTGTGCATGGAGAAGAACCCAGGCAGAAGTAACCAGTTTAAGGACCACCTCCCTATACATCCTACACATTTCTGTATTCCTTCCAGCACCTTCTATGGAACCAGTCCACTGATGCTTTTACTGAGTTGTTTTCAAGTGTTCATGTGGAGACATTTCACAATGAGGTAAACTATTGACTTTGAAATTCTTTTAAAAGTTAGGACTTTAATGTTTATTTAGCTTTGGATACCGAAAACAAGTGAATAAAGTGAATGTTGAAAACTGTTGGAAAAGGGCAGCTTTAAAACTATCTACACATATCATTTCCTTGCTTTAAAACGTTGGAAGTTTTGGGTTTTTTTAATAGACTTTTTCTTTCATTATTAAAGACTATGTCTTTAGAGTAGTTTTAGGTTCACAGCATAATTGAGTGAAAGATAGTAAGAGTTCCCATATGTTCCCTTCCCTCACCATCAAAATCCTGCACTAGAGTGGTTGTTATAATCAGTGAACTAACACTAAAACATAAATTATGAACCAAAGTCCATAGCTGACGTTACTGGTGACTCTTGGTGTTGTATATTCTATGGGTTTTGACAAATGTATAATGACATGTATCCACCATTATAGTATCATATAGAGTAGTTTCACTGCCCTGAATATCCAATGAGCTACCTATTCATCTCTCCCTCCCCCTGATAATCACTAATCTCTTTTATTGTCTCTATAGTGCTGCCTTTTCCAAAATGTCACAGAGTTGGAATCATACCTCATATAGCTTTTTCAGATTGGCTTCTTTCACACTAAGTAATAGACATTTAAGATTTCTCCATGTCTCATCATGGCTTGATAGGTCATTTATTTTTAGCATTAATATCCCATTGTCTGGAGGTACCTCAGTTTTTTAAATTCATTTACATACTGAAGGACAATTTGGTTGTTTCCAGGTTTGAGCAAATATGAATAAAGCTGTTATAAATATCTGTGTGCAAATTTTTGTGGGGACCTAAGTCTTCAATTCATTTGAACAAATACTAAGGGGTGCAATTGCTGGATCATACAAGGTCTGACAATTAAGTTCACAAACTTGCCACTGTGCGCTTACATTGGCAGCACTGTACAACTTGGTAAGGTTCCATAGCCTTGGTATATCAGTGTCTCACAGCAGTGTTTGTGTCGACATGTGGTGGTGTCTTGCTGAATGGTGTTCATTACTGTTGATGCGTGTTATTGTGTGCCATTGCAAGAATGTCAGAGATTAAATTAGAGCAACAAACAAACATTACATTTCTTGTTAAACTTGGCAGGAGTGGAAGTGAAATCAGGAACATGTTATTCCAAGTTTATGGGGATAATGCCATGAAGAAAACAGCAGTGTACAAATGAATTAAATGTTTTTCTGAGGGGAGAGAAAGTGCCAAAGATGAAGAGAGGTCAGGGCAGTTAGTAACTGATGAAAACATTGCAAAAATTCATCAAATTGTGTGTCAAAATCGTCAGCTGACTGTGAGAAACATAGCAGACCAAGTAAAATTTAAACATTAACAAAGAAACAGTTAGGAAAATCTTCACTGACAATCTTGGCATGAGAAAGGTGTGTGCAAAAATGGTCCTGAAGGAGCTCACCAATGAACAAAAGCAAGTAGAGTGAAAGTTTGCTAAGACCTTTTGAAGAAGCAAGACAATGTTTTGGGCTGTGTTATCACTGGTAATGAATGAAACATGGGTGTTACCAATATGACCCTGAAACAAAGTGTCGAAGTGCACAATAGAAGTCAGCCAATTCTCCACAAACCAAAAAAGTTCCAGTCAGTCCAAATCAATAGTCAAAACAATGTTGCTAACCTTTTTTAATATCAAATTTTGATACTAGAATATGAATTTGTACCAACTGGACAGTCAACCAAATTGACTTTGGAAGTGCTAAAAGGGTTGCATGAATAAGTTAGATGAAAACAACCTGAACTTTTCATCAACAACTCATAGCTCTTGTATCATCATGACAGTGCACCAGCTCACAGGGCACTGACTGTGAGGGAGTTTTTAGCCAGTAAAGAAATAACTGTATTGGAATACCCTCCCTATTCACCTAATCTGGCTTCCAATGACCTTTTCTTTACCTGAAGATAAAGGAAATATTGAAAGAAAGACATTTTGATGACATCCAGGACACCAAGGGTAATGCGATGATGGCTCTGATGGCCATTCAAGAAAAAGTATTCCAAAACTGTTTTGAAGGGTGGACTAGGTGCTGGCGTTGGTTCATAGCTTCCCAAGAGGAGTACTTCAAAGGTGATTGTAGTGATATTCAGCAATGAGGTATGTAGCACTTTTTCTAGGATGAGTTCATGAACTTAATTGTCAGAGTTCATATAGTAAATGTTTAGTTTTGTAAAACAAAACTGTATTGCAAAGTGGCTGTACCATTTTCCATTTCCATTGTAATGGATGAAGAGTTCCTGTTGCTCAACAACCTCACAAGCATTTGGTGTTGTTAAGTGTTCTGGATTTTGGCCATTCTAATAGGTGTGGTGATAGCTCATTGATGTTTTGATTTGCAATTCCTTGATCACATATAGAGCATCTTTTCATAAGTTTATTTGCCATTTCTATATCTTCTTTGGTTAGGTGTCTGCTAAGGTCTTTGGCTCATTTTTCAATTGGGTTGTTTTCTTATTGAGTTTCAAGTTCTTTGTATATTTGGGGTAACAGTAATTATCTGTATATTTGGAGTTCTAAGTCGTTATCAGATGTTTTTGGGTTTTTTTGCAAATTCCCAGTCTGTGCTTGTCTTCTCACTCTCTATACATTGTCCTCTGCAAATAAGTTTTTTATTTTAATGAAATGCAGCTTATCAATTATTTTGTTCATGGATTGTGCCTTTGGTCTCATAAAAAGTCATATCCACACCCAATGTCATCTAAATTTCCTCCTCTGTTATCTTCTAAGAGTTTTATATTAATAATTTTGTGTTTTACATGTGGGTCTATGATCCATTTTGAGTTAATATTTGTGAAGGGTGTAAGGTCTATGTCTAGATTCATTTTTTTGCAGGTGGATTTCCAGTTGCTTCACCACTATTGTTGAAAAGATTATTTCTTTCCATTGTACTGCCTATGCTCTTTTGTCAAAGATCAGCTGACTATATTGAAATGGGTCTATTTGGGGGCTATCTATTCTGTCCTACTGACCTACTTGTCTATTCTATTGTCAATACTATGGTCTTCATTACTGTTGTTTTATATTAACTCTTGAAACCCAGTGTGTCAGTCCTCTAACTTTGTTCCTTCCTTTATTATTGTGTTGGCTCTTCTGGGTCTTTTGCCTCTCCATATAAACTTTACAACCAGTGTGTCAGTAGCCACTAAAGAACTTGTTGGGATTTTGATTGGGATTGCATGGAATCTCCACTCGTAGAACAAATTGGGAAGAAGTAACATCTTGATAATATTGAGTCTTCCCATCCATGAACTTGAAATATCTCCTTTTATGTTCTTAAATTTTTTTCATCAATGTTTGTGGTTTTCCTCAAGTAGGTCTTGTACTTTGTTAGACATGTACCTAAGTATTTCATATTTTGGGGTGCTAGTGTAAATGACATTGTGCTTTTAATTTCAAATTCTGAAAAGTGTTGGTTGAAAGATTTGTTTCTAACTTTTAGAAAAAGTCACTGAAATGTAAGACTTAGAAGACCCACCATGATATCTCTCTACTTTTTTCTCTCTTAATACCTACTTCGCCAATCTCATCTTTTGGGACTTCCATTATCACTTCCTGAAAGGTTCATGAACTGAGGTTTTTACACTATCACCAGAGCCTTTATTTTTTATAACAGCTTTGATATATAATTCACATACCATACAAGTCACCCTTTTAAAGTACACAGTTCAGTTTGCAGGGAAATATTTTAATTCTTTTAGGTAGAAACCTAGAAGTGGAATTGCTGGGTTGTATAACTCTGTTTAACATTTTGAGGAACTGTCAAAATATATTCCAAAGTAGTTGAACCATTTTACATTCCTACTATCCATGTGTGAGGATTTTTCTAAATCCTTACCAACACTTGTTACTATTTGTCTTTTATAGCCATCCTAGGTGGTATAAAGTGGTATCTCATTGTGGTTTTGACTGGCCTTTCTCTAGTAACTAATTATGTTAAATATCTTTCATGTTCTTATTGACCATATATGTATCTTCTCTGAAGAAATGTCTACTGACATCTTTTGCCCATTCAAAAATTGGGTTTCCTTTTTATTGTTGATCTTATTCCCTTGATCTTTAATTGGCTAGCATACTTTCTCATTCTTTATCTCTCCCCTTTTCTGTTTTCACACACCCCTAACACTACACACCTCCTACTGATACAGTCTTATCATAGCTGGAACTTTTTGGTCTACCTTCCCATGAGACAGTTGATTCTGAGAAAGATGATGTCTTATTTATAATTTTGTTCAATTTTGGTCCAATACTTTATATAGTTTAGGTTTCCTGGCACCTACCAGGCACTCAACAGTTGTTGAATTATATTTAATTTGATTTCATTGTTTTTCCTGTTGTATCAGGAGTGGTGCTGTCTCCATTGAAAAAAAGGTTTTAGAAGCCACCTCCTCTCTGACCACTGCTCTCCTGTCTCCCAGTGATCGAGGATTGTTCCTGGAGATATTAGTTCTTGTGCATATCTAAGTTGAGTATAGGAGGGCTCTATGGGAAAACATCTAGTCATTGCCAATGTAGCGAGAGTGGATACATGGCTGGATACTTTCCAGATAGCCCTCATAGGTGCAGAATGCTTGCAGCTTCCATATTGTGGGAGGATCCTAAAGCACACATGTGGCACTGTTGAGGTAAGGGAACCCAATGAATGTCTGGTACTCCCACTGCCTGGAATACATTCCACCATCACCATCACTCTTCTGCTGCCTGGCTACTACCTCCTGTACATCCTTAAAAATTTGGCTTAAATCTGACATTGCCTCCTAGAAACCACTAGGCTGGGCAGACCCTCATTTGTGCCCCTTGCATCCAGTGTCCACTCAGCTGTTACCACACTATGATATCTGTCTTTTATTTGCCTACCCCTGCCCCCATCCCCACAAAACTATAAGTATTTTTGTTGCCTCAGCAACTAGCACATACTAGATGCCCAACACATACTTATAGAAAGGAAGATTTAAAAGTTTTGAAGATAAAACATAGAGTTAGATGGTATTGTAATCTGCTTGGGCTGTTGTAACAAAATACCATAAACTGGGTTGCCTAAACAATCTATTTCTCACAGTTTTGGAGGGTGGAAAGTCCAAGACCAAGTTGCTAGCAGATTTTGCACCTGGTGAGAGCGCTCTTCCTGGTTTGCAGATAACCCCCTTCTTGATATGTCCACACATGGCTAAGAGAGGGAAAGAGAGAGACATCTTTCTCATGTCTCTTCTTATAAGGCCACTAATTTCATTTATGAGGGCTCCGCCCTCATGACCTAATCACCTCCCAAAGGCCCCACTTCCAAATACCATCACATTGGGGGGTCAGGGCTTCAATATATGAATTATAGGGAGACACCAACATCCAGTCTGTAGCAGATGGAAAGTAAAAAAATGAACAGAAAAATAGGAAAAATTATGGGGAAAAAAAAGTACGAATTCCAAAAACACATGGTAAGGAAAACAAGTGAAATGTCATTCTGAGTTATGGTCTATGTAATAATAGATACTTAGAGTGAGCAATGAATCAATGAATTAACAGTAAATTAAAGCCAACCCTTGAACAACATGGATTTGAATGGCACAGGTCCACTTATACATGGACATTTTATCAATACATACTGCAAATGTATTTTCCTTATGATTTTAATAACATTTTTTTAGTTTACTTCATTATAGTACAGTATATAATACCTATAAAATTCAAAATGTTAATCATATTTTGTTATGATTATGTTAAATGTTAATTATGTTATTATGTTAAAGCTTTTTGGGAGTCAGAAGTTACATGCAGATTTTTGATTGGGCAGGGGGTTGGTGCCCCTAACCCCCTCATTGTTGCTTAGGGCCAACTGTCTCTCTCTTTTTTTAAGATTTATTTTATTGTAAGACAGAGACAGAGGGAAGGGGCAGAACCCAGAGCAGTCTCCATAGCTGTATTTCATTAGTTTCATTCCACACAGGTGGATGTGGGGCTGCACAGGGGAGGAACCAAACTGAAGATTTCCAGATATGAGGCACATCCCAGTTCAGCATATGGGTTTGTATGGGCCGGGGCCAGGATTCAATCCCTGGACCTTGTGGTTGCAAGTCAAGTGCTCAACCTGTTGAGCCATCCCAGCATCACCCCAACTGTAATTCTAAACACTTGTTCAAAGACAAGACTATGAGAAAACCAAGAAGCTGAGGCACTTGCGGAGATTTTCCTGGAGGACTCTGAAGTTTAAAGTCCAGGTAGTTTAGCTCACGGCTGCTGAAGACATCTAAATGTGTCCTATGATACACTCGCATATATCAGGCACTGTGCTCTCTCCACTACAAGAACTTACAGTCTACTCAGAGAGAGACACATATTGACTCCCATAGACTGGGTGAATGAACACACCCAATAATCATCATGTGCAAATCACAATGCTAGGTAAGTAAAAGTATCTTACTGAACTGACTGAAGAGCCCTGCAAGGATGGGTACAGGTTCAGAGATGTTAGGTAACTTCCCATGGTTCTCATTAAGTCCTGACATGGACACTCTAGCCTAACTTCTATGTCCTTTTTTCCCACTAGTCATTTACCTGCATTTCACATCCATCTTTTTGTTCTTTCATGCAATAAAATTGACTAACTCATATGAGCCAGGTACCATGTTAGGCATGAGCAATAGATACTACCTCAGAGAAGACCATGGTCATAGTCCCTGTCCCCAGAATATTGAATATTTCTGAGAACAGACATTAAGCAGGTAATGCGAAGTATGTGAAGTGTAACAAAAGGAAACGTGAAATGCTGACCTAGGCATGCAGTTCAGGGTCACCTCTCTGAAGTGAAGACTCATTAGGAGTTAGCAAAGGAAAGCTGGAGCTATAAGGGAAGAAAAATGAGCCAGACAGATAGAACAATATATATGAGCGCTGTTGGAAAGTATCCAGCCATGTAAAATGAAAAAATAGAGGCATTTATGGCTGGGTTTTTTCTGGACAGCCCTTGTATACCAAAAGACAGAGATAAGGTACATTCAAAGATCTGGGCTGGAGAGGTCAGTGGAGGATAAATGACCAAGGGCTTTGCATGCACACATCTAGGACTTAATCCTAAAGCAATCAGAAGCCCTAATTTCTAATGAACAAAACTGCTTCCCCACAGCAAGAGGAAGAAACCACTTAATTCTAAATAACTTCATTTTAATATCTGCCAAAAGACTATAGGAATAATTGGTTCAAATTAAATTTCCCTGGTTTGCAGAAGCAGGTGCAGAATACTATAGGGTTGGATCCCACAAAGAATTAGAAAAATATCCCTTGTTAAATTCTGTGAGCCAAGAAAGAATGGAAACTCTGCTTTCAAAACTCTTACACCAGGTAGTAAATTTATTGGGGTGATCACTTCATAAGTTATACCAAGTCTAATCACTATATTGTACACCTGAAACTAATATCATATTATATGTCAACTGTACTTTAAAAAAATTATTTAAAAATTCATATACCAGGTAGCCGGTATTTTGGAAAGATTCGAATCTAAGAAGAGCCTCTCCAGTTAAGTAACACTAGTAAATAAAGTGGCTACATAGTGAAATGGGCAAGACAGCCTGTGGAGCCTGTTAAGACAACAGAAAAGAATGGAAACATATGGAAAACACAAATCACTGATAACAAAATAATTTTATTTAGTTTTTTTTTTTAAAAAGGTTGCATTTCACATATAAATTTAGACTCAAGATTACAGTGTATATTTGCCAAAAGGAACATCCCTGAAAGGACAGACTTAGAGCTCAAGTGAGCACAGGGAAGCACACTCCATGGGGAAGGAGTTCAAGTGGAAGTACTGTCTTTAAAACTTCACAATGTGATTTCCCTGTTCCTCAACTCTGCCACCAGGGCCTGTGGCTTGTAGGATAACCCACAGCCATCACTTTGGAGCAGCAGCTTTTAGTGTACGGGAATAGGTAACATCTCTAGGAATGAAAATACAAAGGTCAATGATCCAGATTTCCCACAACAATTATTTATCTGCAGCAACAATTATGAAAGGTGAACAGTTTATTTTTATAGTTCAAAAGTTCTCTAATGGAGGGTTAGGGAACACAAAATTCAGTCATAAAGAGAATGTATACAATTTAAAGGTGCAAAAATGAAAAAATGATTCTCTCCATATTACAAATGCCTCTATAGGATAAGGCCCAGGAAGAAGACCCACTCAAATCTGGGATTCCTTTCCCATATAGTGTTTGGCACAACCTACAAGCTGTCATGAGATTGAAAGGTTTCTGGAAGTGGTCCCATGACTTTTCTGTCCAGCTTGAACATAGTCTACACAAAAGGTGTCTTAACAAGCTGCACCCAACTCAAGCCTAACTATGGGCACACTATTTTAGGAAAGTTAATCTTAAGGGAAAAAATGTCCAGATGAAAAAGGTCACCCATAGACACAGGTGAATTTGTCATCCTCTTGTGGAAGATTAAATCCACTGGATGCCCTGCAAGTCAGTGGAATCCTGATTTCCTAGAGAAGGTAAAGTTGGAGAACTTTGATTTCAGCATCTCAGGGCCAGAAGGGAAGGAGACAAAGATGACCAAGGATGCTTTCTAAGTTACTCTTTGTTCCTGAACAGTATTGAGAAGAATCAGTGTGCTAGTAACCACGGCAGCCTAGAATTTGGCCTTTAGGCGGAGGTACTGGGGCAAATAAACATACCCCAAATCCAGTTTTAAAAATAAAAATCTTCCTGCAGTTATGATACAATACTGTGCAGTAAACAGCTAAGAACTGTATGCTGCTCCTATTTCCGGGTAAAGCCCTGTCCTGCCCTAGGCTAGCCAAGAGCTGAGAGGTGACATATAGGGAGTCTATAGCTAAAAACCAGGCACCTTAGTCACACATGGCCTGTGGCAGTGACACAGACAGTCATCACTCAGTGGAGAATACAGGGCCCCAGAGCTTTGGTTTGAAGTACAGTTTTCATCTCATGGCAAACTTCAAACCAAGCTCTATCTCTGGGCCTACTAATGCAATAAACTTGTCATTTGGAATCTCTAGGAGCAATCTCTGGTTGAGTGAAAAGGTGCAGGTCCCAGCAGGCCAACATGACTATAGGAAAACAAAAAGGTAGGTACAAATCATTATCAAGTAAATGGCTGCTCAAGTGGAAGGTCATTTCCTGGGGAACTTCAGTGGACTAGATGCTAATCACATGGATGAATGCTGGGGCAGGACCCTAAAGAGAGTCTGGGTCCCAGGTGTTATAAGTCTTTGTTACACTTACCACAACCCGAATGTCTTCTCTCTGGTCTCTTATCTCTTGAATGGCTGAACATACATTTCCCCGGGGGAACAATGTAAACATTATTCAATAGAGTTCAGCTTAGAAAAACACAGCTTGTTATGCATTTACTATTTAACATTCCAGTATCTTAGCATCAGACTCCCTTATTCATGAGTACCGGTTTAGAAAGGAACACACACAGCATACTTGATAAAACTGTGGCTGAAAAGACCATTTGGGTGTCAGATAGCTGGCTCTGTCCTGGAATCAGCTGATAAGCCAGGACTTACTACAGGAGGCAGACCAGACAAGCACGGAGATTAGTAAAACCATTGTTCCCCACTGAACCCCCTGAGCCACATCTTCATATGGGAGAACATTTCCACCTCTTGCATCAACCTACGCTCTCCTTCTTTTGGATGGGGCTCTCTCCAGAGGCTTCAAGAGCTTCCTTAGAGAGAAGAGGAGAGCTTCTTCTTCCAGTCCTAACATCTGAATATTTCAAAGCACAAGAGGAGTCCACGAACATGCTAGGAATGTTGCTGCCAAAGTAGATCTTACTATTAGAAGCAATGGCCTGGTATCTTCTGAGCTCCAGATACTCCGGGGTCAATTTGTGCTGTGTGGGGGCAAATAAGAGCAAAAACATCAGAGCATTTTGGTGCAATAGTCATCTCTCTCTTTCCTTACACATATTTTTCCTGTTGCTCTCCTGAGTATCAGTACTCAACTCTGAACTGTTGCCCATGACCCTCTCTCTCTGAAGTGTGGCTATCACATTAACAGCTATATTCATATTCCAGACTTGAAATTCCTTTAGCAAGCTTCTGTCCTATTGTAGAAGCTGTTCATTTTTTAAATCAAAAGACAGGAAAAAAAAAAAAAAAAAAGATTGGGGAGGGGTGTTTTGGGGAACAATGAATGATAACTCACAAAGTAATGATGAACATTTCTATAGTAACTTGGGGAGGATGTACTTCCATAAATACTTTCTCATTTCATCTAGCTGAATTCAACCTAGAGTTAGCCTGGAATTTCTGCTGGCTCTCTTGAGAAGTGAAGAGGTCAATGGATGAGAGTGGCAGTTTGTTAAAGGAAGGGCCTGAGCTCATAACCTTATAATCAATCATCTGTGATTCTGCTTTTCTTCTTCTTTTTTTTTTTCCTTATATATATTTATTTATTTATGACAGAAAGAGAGAGAGAGAGAGAGATACAGAGAGAGAGAGAGAGAGAGAGAGAGAACTGAACTGGGGGAGCTCCCAGTTCAGCATATGGTTCCGCATGGGCCGGGGCTGGGATTCGGTCCTTGGTCCCTGGCGCTGCAAAGTGAGCACTTAACCCACTGAGCCATCCCTGCTTCCCCTATTCTGCTTTTCTTGACCACATTCCAGAAATGAAAAAGATCTCAACAATTCTTGACTCTATCTAGAAGCTGTATGTTTAAACTATTTGTGATGGACAGAAGTTTGTCAATCACCAGATCTCTCTCCCTGTCATAGCATTTTGTTTAAAACATGATGTTAAGATATATCCAACCAAAATCTCTCTGGGTTTGATTAAAACTCATTCACTTCCAATATTCCCCAAAATATAATCCTCCAAAAGCCTCTCTGGACCGCCCCAGTAGTGATCTATCTACACCTCATCTCAGTCTGTCCTCCAGGCAAAAGCCCATCTTGTCCTTTACAGTCCTCTGACACCTTCCATTCCCTGGATCTACACCCTCTCCAGTTGACGCATACCCTCTGCTAAAACACTGCCATCAAATCTGACCAGTGCATAACCAAATTACTTCCTAAAGCCTTATTAGGTCAATATCTAAATAGCATTTTTCAAAGTGGCATAAAACTACTACTACTTTCAGCATAAGGCTAACCTCAATAACAGGTCTTAATATTTGTGCCTGTCCAGCCTCTTTCATGACAGATTTGGATTGCTAGTTTTATAAACTCAAGTTTCTCATCTTGCTTCATCTTGACCAAACTTCATTCTATTTCTAGAGCCATGGCCTTCAATGTTAAGTTTATTTCTGAATTTATGCTGGATTTCCAACTACTGACAACTCTCATTCTGTCAACCAATCATGTCTTTACATTTTTTGTTCTTTTTCTTTTTTTAAGATTTATTTTATTGTTTGAGAGAAGGGGAGGGGTAAGGAGAGGGAGAGGAAGAGGAGGGAGGGGGGAGGGAGAGAGAGAAGAGAGAGAGAAAGAAAGAGAGAAGGGGAGAGGGCCCAGAGTAGTTTCCATAGTTGTACATCATTAGTTGTGACATGGTTTCATTCCACTCAGGTGGATGTGGGGTCACACAGGGCAGTAACCAAGCTGGGGGCCTCCCGCATGGGAGGTGAGAACCTTCACCACCATCCTGGTGGTTACCAGTTGCACCACAGTTCAGCATATGGGTTTGCATGGGTTTGCACGGGCGGGGGCGGGGGCGGATTCAATCCCTGGACCTCATGGCTACAAGGCAAGCGCTCAACTGCTGAGCTATCCCAGCATCCTACATTTCTGCATCTACCCCCAAAAAGCTACCTTATCTGAGAAACAATTCTAAATGAACATTTTTACTCTTCTCATCATTTTTGTCATTTCAGAAGACCCTCAACTTTCCCGATTATTGAGCTCTATATAGCAGTACAAATGAATGGCTACATGACATTTGGGTTTATATATCTGGTTGCCTTTGTCCTAGCACCCCACTTTCACAAGGAAACAAAAAATTCTCTATCCAATGAGTGTGTAATATGTCTTGCTAAGTGACTGGCTAATTCTTGACAGTGTGATGTTAGCTATCCTTCCCTGACACTGGATAAAATCACCTTTATCACATTACAGCACCCCCACCCCAAGGGAAAACAAACCCCAAACTGTATTACTGGGACAGTGACATGGAAAGCCAGTTACCTTGTTTGAGGTGGCATATTTATGTGCAGCATAATACTCAGCATCTGCTTTTGCCTTCTCTCGGGCCAGGAATGCAGCATCTAGCAAACCAAACGGGGGGGTTTTAAACAAAGGAAAGTTGCAATCCATTTCCTCAGCTGGATAAAAGTTCAGACTGCCTTAAGTAGGAGTATCTCCCACTACTGCCTGGTATTTTGATCACTTATTTTACTTTAAAGATATATAACAACACTAGCAGTTTTAAAATTCCAATTCCTAGATAGCATGTTCTCAAAGGGGAACATTCTTGTCAATGTCGAGTAACAGCTCACCTGAGCCCACCTCATTTTCCATCTATAAAGTTACTCCTTCTTTCCTCCCCTTCCCCTCCCCCCATAACCCAAAGCCTCACACCCAGGTTCTCAGCTTCAAGTGAAATCACTAAGTCCAGACATGAGACCTTTGCTGTATTTACTGCACTGTCTCCATCCCCTCTCAATTTGATCCAGAATTGGTTAATGTAGAATGATAGGAAGCAGCAGTATATAAGCAAAAGAAATTGAAAATTGAGCCTTTCATTTTTTTCTCTTTTTTAAGTTTTGTTTTTGATTGACAAGTAGAAAAGAAACTAGTTGTGCTGGGGTTCATCTCCTACATTCTTCACAACTGATTATGGGTAATTATCACACTGTCTAGAACAAAGTAGGAGCTAGTAAGCCCCCATTGAAGGATGGAAAAAGAAAGGCCAAGTTAGCCATAGTCACAAACCAAACCAAGATCTAGATATGTAATGACAATTTAAAAGAATTTTTCTAGACTACCAAGATAGCCACTTTCTCCAGAGGAGATTACTCTGTCTATGGCCTACCTTCCCACCACAATCAAAAGCCCAATCCCTGAGGCAGAAAGGGAGATCAGGACAGCCAGAGCCTTTTTATTCCCTGACGTACCTTCGATTTCAGAAATGCGTTTTTCAGTTTCTTTCTCCATCACCTTCTGCTGAAACCGAATTTTTGCTACTTGTGCAATCTTCTCTGCTTCTATAATTATACACCAAAAAAGCACATTCAAACACATTTCCCTTGTTCCACAGGTACTTAGAATCAGCAGCCTACAGTCTAACATTTAATTACATAAGGTGTTATGGGCTAATTATTTCATTAAGTTTTATCTATTCAGACTGTAAACAACTCAATGGAATAAAAGGGAATTTATTTCCTACTTCACTGTTCTATTTTGACTGTTAATTTTGTGGAAAGGGGGAGTACAAAAAGTAACAGTTCAGTATTACATGGGATTAAATAGCAATGGTCTGCAAGCTAATGGGAAAATAAAGATACTTCAGAACAAAGTACTCAGAACAAAAACAGCAACATAAATGCATGGCAAGATAGGACAATTATGTAATGTGGAAGGAGAAAGAAGGAAGATAAGTTAAACCAAGGAAGGCCTTCTGGAAGAAATCTTAAAGAAAATAATGAACATGATATAGGAGGACATGGCAGAAGGCGTATACGAAGACATGAAGGCACAAATGAGCACATCACAGGAAGAGGTGATACAGGGCCAGATGACAAGACAACAAAAAATAAGAATAAAAAGAGGGCTAGAAGATCCCTGTCTTGAGTGACAGGCTAAGGAATTTAGCTTTAATATAATCAGGATCAACCGTTAAGTTACCACCAGGGAAATGACACAATGAAAATAATATCAGAGGAGGAGCATTCTGACTGCTGTGGGAGATAAAAAAGGAAGCAGAAGACCTCATCTGAGAATGTGAAAGTAAGTGTTGGGAACGTTGGGAATGAACAAGTTAGCTTCAGCAGGCAATTATAGGCAAGGAAAAAGAGAAACACACTTAGTAAACCTCTGGCCTAACCAAAGGGTCTAAGACCAGGGAAGACTAATTACACTTCACTTCAGTTACTACAATTCTTGAAGAACATTCTCAATTCTCCTTTTCAGTCAAAGAAAGTGAGTATTTTAACACATCTCTGGTTTTGGGGTCGGGGGACGTAGTCCATAATGGAAAGAAAATTTGCAAATGGTTTCTTCTTTCCAGAAGATAGTATCCTTTATCAATTATTCCAGGTCATACTTCCCTATTTCCCTATCAGCACAAAATCAATTGATATACTATCCTAAAAACAGACTATTATGTTCAACCAGACTAGAAATTTTGCTATAAGCAGAAATTCAAGATAACACTTGAATAAAAGGTAAGGAATCTGGAGTCTGCAGCCAGAACTCATAGAATGGTGTCTCAACACAGGTGGACTGTTGCCACAATCCCATTTAGCACTGCTCTCTGATGGGTGGGGATAAACCCATAAAGAATATGACCAAACTTCTAGAAAAATGGTAGAGTAGGCTAATGGGAAAACCCTTCAGTTAACACCATCTTAAAGTGCTAGATAAAACATAAATTTGTTTTTTAATGCATGGCTGAGATCCTAAGAAAGAATGGGAAATCCTCAAGAAACATAAGAGCTGAGAGTCTGTATGGTGGCAAGCTGGGGGTGGTTAATAGACAAGTAAGGGAGAAGAACTTGGGTTACTGCCCAGGCAGGGCCAGGAGATGAAGCCTTGAGATGTCAGAACTGAGAGTCCTGTATAAGCCCAAGACAGCAAAAGGGCTGCCAACTCCAGAGAGACTATAAAACTCTACCCACCAGCCCAGTGAGCTCTTCTCTACCTAGGCACATCATAGTTAAACTGAAGAACACCCAAAGACCAAGAGAAAATTCTTAATAACAGGCCTAACTAACAAAAATAAAATAATATTGCCAAAGTAACAAAGAATAATAAGTTTAGTTGAGCTTAGAACTATAGGCTAAATTACCATTCAAGAATAATACAAAAGCATTTCAGACCAAAGACTGAATAAGTTTTCCACTCCTTACCCTTCATTTGGGGAGGAGGGCAGGGGGAGTCACAGAAAAAAGAATGAACCGCCAGAAGCAACGGAGAGGAAACAATTATATAACACATATAAATCAAAATATATGTTTACTGTAAGAATTGATGATGATAATAGGGGAATAAAAACAACACATACTAGGCAACAATAATATGAAAAATTGGAGGAGAATGACAAAAATTAAATCATTCTAAGGTGTTGTTCAAGAAGAGGATGGAAAGAATGATTAATTTTAGACTTTGATAAGTCTTAACATTTTATAGGTAGGTAATGACTATTTATACATTCTAGAAACTGGATGTAAAATTTCCAATCAAGTAAAAGGAAGAAAAGAATAAAGAAAATTCAATTAATTTAGTACCAATCAAAAAAGAGAGAAAAAAGAGCAGAGAAAAAAATGCATGGTGAATGGCACAAAATTAAATGATATAAACAAATCCAAACATAGCAGTAACCACAATAAATATAAAAAGACTAAACTCACCAGTTAAAAGACAGATTCTCACATTGGATAAGATAACAAAATCCAGCTATATGCTGTTTACAAGAGACATACCTAAAACATAATGACATAGAAAAGTTGAAAGTAAAGGGATGAGAAAAGATAAATTAAGAAAATAACTAACCAAGAGAAATCTGGCATAGATATATTATCATCAGACAAAATAGACCATAAGCCAAAGGCATGTTTGGGATAAAGAGGGTTATTACATAACATCCACAATTCTCCAGGAAGATGTAACAATTCTGAACCTGAATGCTCTTAATGATATATAGATCCAAAACACATAAATAGTAAAATTATAAATCAACAAATCCATGGGCATAGTGGGAGATTTAATACACCTCTCTCAGTAACTGATAGCTCAAGAAAGCAAAAATTAGAAGACTACAGAAGATGTAAGCACCACCATTCATAAGCCTGACCTAATGGATATACAGAAAAAACTGCATCCAAATATATAATGAATATACAGTCAATATTTTCAAGCACACATAGAACATTTACCCAAAAAGAACTATGTATTGATATGCCACAAAGCAAATTTCAACACATACTTAAAAATCCATATAACAGATCATATTTTCTGACTATAATGCAATAACATTGGAAACCAACAAAAAGGTAGCCCCCCTAAAAAACCATTTAATCAGAAATTGAAAACATACTTCTGATAATTCATGAGTCGAAGAAAAATTCTAGGGGAAATTTTTTTTTTTTAATTAAAACTGAACACCAACAAAAAACTACATTTCAAAACTTGAGATATACCTAAAGCAGAACTTAGAAGGAAATTTATAATCTTACATATTCCCATTTACAAAGATTGAAAACTAACAAATTAAGTAATTCAAGAAGTTAGAAAAAAAACAATAAGTAACTCAAAAAAAGGAAGAAGAAATAAAAATAAGTATAAACAAGCTAATTCAAAAGGAAGTGACAACAACCAATTAAATTAAAATCCAATTCTCTGAATAGGTGAATAAAATAAGATAGACCCTTGACCACATTATTCCAGCAAAAGAGAAGGCACACATAAATAATATTAGAAATAAAAAAGGAGAATACAGATTTAGTAGAAGGTTTTAAAAAGCAAAAGAATGGGGAAGCCAGGATGGCTGGGCCCGTTGAGCACTCACTTTGTAGCCCCACGGACCTAGGATCGAATCCTGGCCCAGGCCCGTGCGGACCCATATGATGAACTGGGATGTGCAGGAGGCCCCCAGTGCAGTTCTCGCCCCCTAGTTCAGACCCCTGCTTGAAGGACTGTACCCCCTATTCAGAAGGCCTCCAGCCCAGTTCCCACTCTGCATGGCCCCTGCCCACCTGTGTGGAACAAATGAAACGATGAACTGATGACGTACATCTATGGAGACTGCTCTGGACCCTCCCCCTTCTCTCTGTCTCTGTCTCTTTCTGTCTGTCAAAAACAATAAAATAAATCTTTTTAACAACAACAAAAAAAAAAGCAAAAAAAATTCTAAAACAAATTATGACCCAATTTGAAGTATCACATGCATTGGATAAATTTACAGAAAAATTTAACTACCATAACTGACTTAAAAAGAAACAAGTAATTGGACAGACCTATACTCAATATAGAAATTAAATCAATAGGTTAAGTATTACCACTGAAAACAAAAACAAGCATATAAAAAAAAAGCACAAACCCCACTAGACCAAGATGGTTTTTACAAGTGAATTCCACCAAACCTTCAAAGAGGAGATAACACATTTTTTATGCAAAATGTTCCAGAACAAAGAAAATAAAAAAGAATGATACAAAAACAAAACAACAGGGGAAGCCGGGATGGCTCAGTGGGTTAACTGCTCACTTTGTAGCGCCGGGGACCGAGGATCGAATCCCGGCCCCGGCCCGTGTGGACCCATATGCTGAACTGGGAAGTTCCCCCAGTTCAGTTCTCTCTCTGTCTCTGTATCTCTCTATCTCTGTATCTCTCTCTCTCTCTCTCTGCCAAAAACAATAAAAAAATAAACAAAAAAACAACTAACAACAAATAAACAATAAAAAAAAAACAAGGAAAAAAAGAAAACAAACCAAAATACCTGACAGGGAGAATACAAAGAAAACAGTTATTAAGCCAATCTCAATTATGAAAATAAAAGTAAAATTTTAAAGAAATCACTAGCAAAGCAGATAAAGAAATGTAATGGGGTGAATCTCCAACATTATGACCAAATGGGCTTTATCCCAGGGAGACAAAATGGTTAATAGAAAATCTATTAATATAATTCATCACATTAACAGCTTTAAAAAGAAAAATTATATGGTCATCCTAACAGACATAAAAAAAAATTCTAAAAGTTTTAACCATTCATAATAAAAACTCTTGGCAAGCAAGAAGCAGAAGTAAACTTCATTAATCTGATGGAAGTTATGAACAGGGAACATCATTGAGACTATTTAGAGTTAGGAACAAAATAGGAATGCTTGTAACTATGTTTCCTTTCAACAAGTTATAGCTCAAAACAGTTAGAAAAAAAAAAATTGTCCTGATCTGAAGACAATATGATTGCTCACAAGGGAATTCCAAGAGACTATCAGAAATAGCAGCCATTTTGGACAAGATTGCTAAAAACAAACAAAAACAACAAAATAAAAGCAACAGCACATCTATACAAAAGCAAAAACCAGTTAGAAAAATTATCTTCAAAAAAGAGCCTACTGATAGTAGCAAAACACTTGAAGAATATATAGGAATAAGTCTCTAACAAAGATGTGCAATAACTTTAAGAAAATTATGACACTTTTTTGAAAGGCGTTTCTCATAAATGGAGAAATATAACAAATTTATAAGACTCAATCATAAATACCATAATTCTCACCAAAGTGATGTATATAGGTAATACAATTCCAATCAAAACCCCAATACAGTGTTTTACAGAACTTGAAGAGCCGGTTTTAAAACTTATATGAAGTAGTAAAGGGCCTAGGATAGTCCCAGACAATTTTAGGAATAGCTAGGAATAGTTAAAGAGAAACTTACTCTCCTAGACAGCAAGACTTAAAATAAAAGCTACAATAATTAAAACAATACTGGAGAAGGCTAGACCAAGAAATTAAAAAATAGAGACCCTAGCAACAAAACAAATCATATATAGGATCTTGTTGTATGACACATGATAAGAAGAGAAAATAATGAACCATTCAATAGTCTAAAGAAAATTGGCTTGCCATTTGGAAAAAAAAAACTGAACTCCTATGTCACACTAAACACTAAAATAAATTCCCAATGAATCCAAAGACCTAAGTATGAAAAGCAAAGCTTTAAAACTTTTAGAATAAAATTATTACTTTGGGGTTAAGAAAGAATTCTTAAACAAGACAGAAAAAGTACGAGCCAGAAAAGATTGATGAATTTGATTACATGAAAATTAAATGTATATGTATGTCAAAAACATCACAAAGTTCAAAGCACACCACAAAGAGAGAAGATATTTGCAATGCATAAACCTGAGAAAGGATTAATATCCAGAAGATATAAAGAACTCCTACAAATCAGTTCAAAAAAGTAATCAAATAATGGACTAATGGCATTAAAAGGCAATTTACATACTACCAAAAATAAATAACAAAGAAAAGACAAAACTGAATGACCAATAAAAAATATTCAACATTACTAGTAATCAGGGGAATTTAATTAAAATTATGTAACACCATGTCAACCATCAAACTGGTGTTAAGTTTTAAAAAGTCTGATAATAACTCTGAGGGTAGAGAAGGGTGTGCAGAAATGGGAATTCAACATGAAAGCACAGAAATTGGAACTCAAACACTACTGGAGAGAAGGTAGAATGAAAAAATTACTTTGGAGAGCAATTTGGCAATATGTTATAAATTTGAAGATGTATATACAGCAAGTCTACTTCAAGATATGTATTCTAGAGGAACCTGTGAGAAAGCATACTTTCTTTGGCATTTCATTGTTAGGAACCAATAATTTATAAATCATAATAAAAACAAATTATTAGGAAAAATACTAAAAACAAAGCAAAGTTCTAGTTTTCTATTGTTAAGATTCAACAAACATAAAATTACTGTGTTAAAAAGCTGTAAGAACTTCTAAATACCCATTCTCAATGACCTCAATGTGGATCAGAAACAAAAAGCTGGTGATAAGGAACTGACCCACACCACATGTGGAGTAGTATGACTCTAGGAAAACTCTTGCATGTGTGCAAGGAGACCTGGGTAAGGACAGTACTGCAGCACTTTTTGTAATATGGAACAACTAGAAGTTACTTAACTCTTTCTTAATAATCAATCAAAATACACTGATGTTTATTCATAGAATGAAACACACGATAGTTAAAAATTAACCAGATCTTCATGTATCATAAAATAAAACTCAAACAATGTTGATTTAAAAAGGCAAGTTATGAAATAAAAGGTAGAGTTTGATATCATTTTTGTAGTTTAAAACAATTCTATGAATTGTTTATTGTCACACATTAATAGTAATAGTGAAAGTATAAAGATATGAGCAGAAAAGATGTTATTCAACTTCAGAATAGAATCTACTCTGAGAAGACAGGTCAAAAACTAAGATCTGGGAAAGGTACAAAGGAGGCTTCAAGCATTTACATAAATATTTTCTTAAAAGAAAATATGGGGAAAGCCGGATGGCTCAATGGGCTAAGCGCTCACTTTGCAGTCCCGAGGACCGAGGATTTAATCCCGGCCCTTGCCCGTGTGGACCCACATGCTGAACTGGGGAGTGCCCCCAGTTCAGTTCTCACTAGGGTGAGTTCCCGGCCCAGTTCCTGCCCTGTGCAGCCCCACCCACCTGTGGAATGAAACTATGTGGAAAAACCAATAATGTGCCACTATGGAGACTGTTCTGGGCCCTCCCCACTCTCTCTGTCTCTGTATCTCTCTCTCTCTCTCTGTCAAAAACAATAAAAATAAATCTTTAAAAAAAAGAAAATATGATCTGAATGAAATATGGCAAAATGTTAAGCTTTCATTATGTTGTTTTCTGCACATTCCTGCATATTTGAAATATTTAGTGAAAAACTTCTTAAACTTTCAGCATCTCAAGGAACAAACAACTGGGAGCTGAAGACAGCAGTCTAATCTATAGTATCTTACCAAGAGTATTAGGGAATCATTGTGGTTCAAATTCAGCTGTAAAAAATCCTGCTATCTATACAGGTAAAACTAGGTGCATGTCAACAGCAGAAATACATATTATATATATAATCCTGAGCTTTGGCCACAAACTTCCCTATTCTTAATCTTTATAACCAAACACCCAACTCCACAGAAGCTAGAGCTGCCGCCAAACCCTATCCACTTTCCTATCGTTGAAAAAAGACATTAGTGGCAGCCAACAACATGGTGGAAAGCCCAAACACTTCATTAAGCATTGTTCTCATCTGCTTTTAAACGCTTTAGGACATCTGACATTACATAGGAGTTTCCAGAATTCTCCACTATATATGATGCAATGTTATTTAAATCCCATAAATATCTACCTAACACGAGGCTGACAAACAGGACCAACTCTTAACACATATACTTAGAAGGAAAACCAAGTACCTATAATAGCCTTCTTCCTCTCAGTCTCAGCTTCTTTCTCCACCACCTTCTGTTTCTGGGTAGCTATAAGAAGTTTTGTCTTCTCAGCCTCCCTGTGGAGCAAAATATTATAAAAATTAGAGGGGAAGCCGGGGTGGCTCAGTGAGTTAAGTGCTTGCTTTACAGCCCCAGGGACCAAGGATGGAATCCTGGCCCTGGCCCATGTGGACCCATATGATGAACTGGGGCGTGCTTCCCATGTGGGAGGCCCCCAGCCCAGTTCCCGCCCTGCACAGCCCCCGCCCACCTGTGGAACAAAACCATGTTGAAAGCTGATGATGTACAACTATGGAGACCGCTCTGGGCCCTCCCCCTTCTCTCTGTAAAAAATAATAAAAGAAATCTTTAAATAAATAAATAACTAAAATAAAAATTAGAAGTTTATGCAGTCACAGGCAGTAATTCTGACTCTACAGCAGGTCAGAGAACCATCTTCAACAAGAACTTTCTGACCCAGTAAGGTAGGAAAGAGAGGTGTTACCTACCCTATTTTACATATAATGAATCTGAGGTTGAAAAGTTAAACAATTTGTCCAGAGTCACTCAGAGATAGGAATGAAATTAATTATATATGAATTTTAAACTTTTTCCTTTAACTGTATCATGGAAAGGTCTGTGATCTCGAAGTATCTGGAGAATATAAATACTTCCTTTGCTGTTGGGCCTCCAGCTAGCCAGATAGCACCTCTGGGCCAATTAGCAAAAGGCACCCACCTCTGGGTGGATACAGTCCCTTAGGTGCATGGTTTGGCAAGCAGAATGGAGCTGGATTTCAGCTCCTCCTCAGGCAGACACCTTTGTGCATGGGCCTATTTGATGTACAAAAGATATAACTAGGTAGCAGTTTATTCGGTGGTGAACAAAGGGCTCAATGTAAGGAATATTTTTTAGGAATCTGAGATTTCTAACAACGGAAATGGCTAGCCTATCACTAAACATGAACAAGTGGTGACTGGGTGACCACATGGTAGGAAGGGCATATAAAAAATATTACTATTAGGTGTGAGGTTAGGTTGGATGATCCCAAGGTGGCTTTAATTCTGGAATTCCAATAGTCTATAAAATTAGGAAAGATTCAGAATTATCTGCAAAGTAACTCTAATGGTTTCCCCCAAACAATTAACCCCAAAGCCCACCCTCTTCCTCCTGCCAACACTGATAGACAAAAATGACATTCTGGGTATTATGAAGTATTTGAGGACAGAGCACACATAGTATTATAGTCATCTTTCCACCACTAGAAGCCACCATATTTAAAGCCTAAGACCAAATTGAGTCTTCAGTAAAAATATATTTTTCTATAATCAGGATCAGATCCTGCTCTACCCAGTCTGGCACTCTGTGCTTTATAAATTTTAGAAAGAGTTCCTTTTCTGGGAAGACAGGATGGCTCAGCGGGTTAAGTGCTTGCTTTGCAGCCCAGGGGTCCTAGGATTGAGTCCCAGCCCCAGCCTGTGCAGAACCATATGCTGAAATGGGGAGTACTTCCCATGAGGGAGGCCCCCCGGTTTGGCCCCCAGCTTGAGGGGGCATGCCACCCATGCAGGAGGCCCAACAGCCTGTGTGCCCCCCTCCCCCCCGACACACACATACACACACCTGTGTGGAATTAAACTATGTCAAAAACTGATGACGTACAGCTATGGAGTTTGTTCTGGGCCCTTCCCCTTCTCTCTGTCTCTCTGTCAAAAACAATAAAATTCTGGGCCCTTCCCCTTCTCTCTGTCTCTCTGTCAAAAACAATAAAATAAATCTTCAAAAAAAAAGAAAGAGTTCCTTTTCTATAATGAAAAATGGGAAACTAAAACTCTGCATAATAGAAGATATGGAGTTGGTAACAATAAGAACTCAGAAGTATATCATTCCATAAAGAAGTATTATTATTATTACATCTTAGACCCCAGTATTTATACAACTGTTGTATTCTTGACTTTTGCAAAGTTGCTGTTTCAGTATTTCATATTTTTCCTCTTAACAAATCAGGCAAAATTCCCAAAGACTTCTGATTCTTCTAAAAGGAAAACTGCCATTTCAACTGTAATAGGTACTCCTCTAAAAGGGATGTTAGAAACAAACTTCATGTCAAGCAAGTAAGTTCTCATACCCAGTCAGCCCTGGACACAAAGAAGAGAATACTACCAGGAGTCAATTCAGGTAAAACATCCCCAGAGGCAAATTATTAACATCCAGGTCTAAATTTGATACATATCACAAGTCAAGCTTCATATCAAAATAGTGTCTATTATAACATAACAACAATATACTGGTACCCCCTTCAAACTTCAACAGCTGAGACTCTCTGTCTCTCCTCTATTAACATTTAATTCAAGATATCAGTCACAACCAAGTTATAATTTCTTAGGCTTCCAACAATTCTATAGCAAACTGCATCCTTAACCACTGAAGCTGTTCCTGAAATGTTCATATATATAAAGAGAAAACTAATAAAAATCTAGTGGGAATTACGACACCAGAATAGGCAATATCACTAGAATTAAAGTATGGAAGAGGCACAGACCACACCCCAGAGTGTAATATCTCACACATAAGCTTCCTCTAGACTGGTATATTAATATATGGACAGCCCTAAATACAATATTAGGATCCCATGCATATTACTCACATTAACTCAAAATTTCTTCTTATGGCTTCTGGGATTTTGGGTTTTGTAACACGCACAGCCTAAAAAATAGAAGTGAAAAAGCCAAAGTATATTTGAAAAATAAATCCTCAAACTAAATTTTCTACAGAAGAGCTGCTCAAATGAAACTAATAAAACAACTATGACATAGCTGCCTGTGGGTATCCAATGAGAAAAATCTACTTTTCCTGCCATCACACCAAGAATCAAAGATAAGCTGCTTCTTGTTTGTTTCCTTAAAAAAATGCCTGGCTATAGGAAAAGCCAGTCTACCCCTGAGGAAATAAACTCCTATAGGGAAAAAGTTCTCTTTTAAAAGACCTTTCGTTAGTATCCAACTCTTTAGTTGGATACTTTTGTTTCCTTTTCAAACTTGCAAATCAAAGAAATAAAAGGAAGGCTAAATCCCAAGATTTTAATTATAAAGTAGAAATCAGTCAAAACAAGCATAAAAACAAACAAAAATCTCAAATCAGTCAGTACATGCAACTTAATACAGTGGCCAGTTAATGAATTCATCACTTCCTAAACCTATAATCACCTTAGTACTGGCTGTAAATAGCCCAAGGCTAAAAGAAAACATTAAATAACAATTAACAGTTTATATTCTTTCTTCCTAGAATCTCACTTAGAACCAAGTGTAACTTGCCTTTGTAGACATTTCCTAGACACTTTTGTTTCCCTAACCATAGTGCACCTTGACATAATTACCTCATCTACTTGGAAAGTACAGTTTTTTGAAAGCTGATTTTTCTACATCAAGGGCTTAATCTCTAAAACCTTTTAATTTTACTAGTAAAACATCCCTCACTCCCCATCTACACTGAAAACAACATAAAACACTTGGAAGATCTAAATGTTTAAGCAACAAAGCCTTTAATAAAGAACACAGCCTTGAAAGGCTTTAGAAAAGAAGGCTTTAAAAAATACTTAAGCAACATAGCCCTCCTTACATGAAAAAGAATAGTCACAGCTATACATAATTTTGAGGACTATCAAAACTAAATATAAGAATTAGAGTAAAATGGAATAAGAAGCTGGAAGACTGGTTAAGAAACTCATTACATGCTGAAGGTGAGGCATGTAAGGCCATTGGGAACAACTCATGGAGATATCCAAAAGACAAAAATTCAGAAGCAGAATTTGTGAGAGATGCCTGATTTCACCATGTGACTATCAGAAACACAGATGACTTCCAAAACATTTTAATATGAGTCAGAGGGAAGAACTGTCACAGTGAATTTAATTAAGAGACTAGCCATCTATCTTTTTAGTCTTATAAAAAGCATAAAATAGAATTGCTTTCTGAATACTTCTATATTGCTGTACGAAGCTGAAACATACTTATGTGCTTGCCAATCTTGTGAAATATCATAATTTTCAAACATGAAAATCTAAACCCCTACGGTGACACCACGAGGAAGCTGCATCATAAGAAATGTACGAAATACGGGGAAGCCGGGATGGCTCAGCGGGTTGAGCGCTTGCACTATAGCTCCAGGGTCTAAGGAACAAGTCCAAGTCCTGGCCCCAACTCGTGCAGACCCATATGCTGAACTGGGGTGTGCTTCCCAGCCCAGTTCAGTTCTTGCCAGGGCTAGCTTCCCATGTGAGAAGCCCCCTGGTTCAGCTCCCACCCAGGGAGTGCCTCATGCACAAGGCCCCCAGCTCATGGGGGCACGCCTCCCACAAGGGAGGCCCTTGGCCCAGTTTCCACCCTGCACAGCCCCGCACCTAACCTGTGGAATGAAACTATGTCGAAAACTAATCACATACAACTATGGAGACTGCTCTGGGCCCTCCCTCTTCTCTCTGTCTCCCTCTATCTCTCTGTCAAAAACAATGAATCTTTAAAAAAATAAAGAAAAGAAAGAAATTAAAGAAATAAAATGGCAATATATCCAAAAACAATGGCCAAAATGAATGTGCACAAGCGCACATGCTCTCACACACACACATAGTGAGTGGAACAAAGGAATAAAAGCTGATGAAATAAGTATGTGTATCTGTTGAAACTGATCCCTGAGTTACAAACATACATTTTAAAATAATCCAACAACAACAACAAAAATGGGCAAAGGATCTTAATAGGTAATTGAGCGATTACAAAAGGAAAAAAAAAATCAAAAGATACTCAACCTCATAAATAATTAAGGAAATGCAAATCAAAGAGAGAGGTAACTTCACACTTTCCTCCATTTAGCAAAAATTAGTATGTATGATTGCTTCAAATGCTGGAGAGGTTGTAGAGAAACATGTATTCAGACATACTGGTTGCTAGTAAGAATGTAAATCTGTACATCCACTGAATGATAATAGGCACACAAGGAGATATATCAGGAATGTTCACTTTACTATTGCTTATTAATAGCAAAAACAAAAAGTGGAAACAACAGGTAAATGGTTATGTAATATAAGGCAAGAAAATCTAGGAAGCTATTTTTAAAAATTAGCTAGATCTCCAAGTAATAACATGGGCAGAATCTAAGAATATGTGACATTCAGATTTATTATCTTTAAAACTGAAAAGCTACTCTAGCTAAGATTTTTACAAAGTTAATTCTGGACACTTCAAATGACTACTTAACATTAGCAGTCCCCCCACCCCTTAGATGTCCATCAGAGATAATGGCACAGTACAAATAAGGACAGGGAAGACCCTCACCATCTATCCAGTCTTGTTTACGAAATCACAGATGATCACTCATGGTCAATGCACACTCAGTTGTAGTGTGACACTCCAGACACGTGACAGCAGACAAAGCTTTACCTAGCTGCAGCAATGTTCACCACAGCAATCAACTGATCTCCCAGAAACTCTGAGATAGAACCCTAGAAGCCACATTACCACTTCTCAGGTGATCCAGATTCAGAGCCAGGGCTTTCAAACGTCCTTGACCATAAACAACCACAGTAAGAAACACATTTTACAGTGACACCCAATATAAACACCTAAAATAACTAAATTTCTGCAGAATGATAAATTTACTATATGACCCATATTCTGATTTATTTTCCTATTCAATTGCATTTTATTTAAAATGCTGGTCATGACTCACCAAAACTGCTTTTAAAACCCATTAATGAACTTCAATCCAATCTGAAAAAATACTGACCCCCAAAAAGCAGGGATATAACCTCTCACCATTCTATCTCCCAATGAATGCTACAACCACCACCATCAATTTCATCTGCTACCGTGCTTTCACTCAGACCATCCCACAAATTTGAAATATCTTCCTTACTCCTTTCTCCCATATAAATCTTATTAATTCTTCCAGACCTACCTAAAATTCCAATTTAATCATAACTGTTTCTAGGCAGACTCTCTTGAAATGTTCTCTAACTCCATAAACTCTTAAAAGTAATAATCATCCAATCAATTCATCTGTCAATTAATACTTTGTAACATCTATTTTGTCCAGAATTATTGTATTCAAATCTTATATTTGAAATCCTTTTTCATAATCTTACTAAGGGCAAAAATTATTCTTACACTGATTTATAACCATTGCTTTATCTGAGTAATGGTTCACACACAAAGGTACTGTATATGGGTTTTATTTTCTTGTAAGAGCCTCAGCTTATCTCTTTCCTCTAAGAGTACAGAAGAAAATGCACCCACAATAAGCTACAAGGGTATTTTATCTTGGCAGATACCTAAAGTCAAACTGAAAAAGGTGTTCTAAAAATCACCATAGCACTTTGATTAAATAATTGCTGAATAAATAGTCTGATGAAAGGACAATTAAATTCAAAGCTCTCAATTTTCCCTAGAAAAAAGGCTTACCTGTATGGTAAGGCCTGGAGCCATGATGTTTAAGTCTTTCTGTAGAGCTTGCTTCAGGTTCTCATCTATTTGATCTGTTTTTGAAGGCAAAATTAACAGCTCTTAGGACACTAAACAAAATTTATTTTTTTAAAAGATTTATTTTATTGATTTTTGACAGACAGAGAGACAGAAACAGAGAGAGACAGAGAGAAGGGGGAGGGCCCAGAGCAGTCTCCATAGTTGACAGTATTTGTTCTCCATATAATTTCACTCCACAGGCGGGCACAGGGCTGCACAGGGCAGGAACTGGGCCGGGAGCCTCCCGCTTAGGCCCTGGCAAGAACTGAAGTGGGGGCACATCCCAGTTCAGCATATGGGTCCGCATGGGCCGGGGCCGGGATTTGATCCTCCGTCCCTGGGGCTTCAAAGCGAGAGCTTAACCCGCTGAGCCATCCCAGCTTTCCCTAAAAAAATTTATTTTACATTGTATTAATATTAAAACAAAACCAGTCATTCTCAGACCTAAAGTTTCCATGGTACTATTCTTTTATAGAGCTTAGATTGCTTTACATATATAAATATATATACATAATTTTTCTTTCGTGTGGGAGAAAGTGTGAGAAATTACCAAACAAATTAAGAAAGATGACAAGTAGCTAGTCTAAGTTTATCCAACAAATGGAGAATCTAAATCTCTAATCTTAAATCAGTGTTGTTACTTAATATACGTCCTAACTTCCATAAAAAACAATTCCAGAGGGGATGCCTGATGGCTCAGTGATTGAGCGCTTGCCTCGCAATTGCAGGCCCTGGACCATGAAACCCCATATGCTGAACTGTGCAACCTGGTAACTGCCAGGATGGCTCAGTGGAGAAGGTTCTTGCCTCCCATGTGGGAGGCCCCCAGTTCGGTTCCCTCCCTGTACAACTCCACATCTATCTGTGTGGAATGAAACTATGTCACAACTAACAATGTACAACTATGGAGAATGCTTCAGCCCTCCCCTCTTCCTTCTCTCTCTAACAATAAAATAAAATAAAACCCCACAAATTCCTACCTTCGATTAATCTTTACCCAAAATCCCCAAGTAACCAAATTTCATTTCCATGGAACTCTGGCCTATTGTTTTGGATTTAGAGATGGAAAAGGTGAAATAAAGGCTCATAGATAGGAAGGGCTTTGAAGCACATGAAAATGAACAGTGAAGATGTATCTTCGCTTGGCCTTAAAACTCATGAATTTTTGATCCAACTCAAAAGTACTTTCGCCATTATTAAAAAGACCAGTGACATGACAAATCAGGAGAAATCAATTTTCTCATACACCATCTCAGTAGTTGTCAATCATCAACGAATCAACTGGTAGATTTCTAACTTGATTAGCTATCCCTATGCTTACCTCTAAGAAATTCACTAAGAATTCCAGAAGGAAGAACTAGGCAGCCAATAGCAACAACTCAGTCTTGATCAAAGCTTTCACTATTTCAAATGAAAATTAACTTGTGCAGAAAAGAGTAAACATAGCAGGCCTGAAGCTGTAGTCCTTAGAAAGGCCTATCTGCATTTGGCCCTTGGCTGTCACGTGGGAATTTGGATTCAGAGTGGATTCCCACTATCCCCAGAACTGATAAGAATTACTCACTGTGCCTAAACTGTTTATACAAACTGTGGCTTATTCTGAACACCTACTTTCCTTCTAGGAGTCTGGAATTTTGGTATGTGCTAGGCAGAGGGTGCCTATGTGACCAGCCTCCAATAAAAATCCTGGGTTCTAATAAGCTCCCCTAGTAGGCAACATTTCATATGTGTTGTCATAGTTCTGTGCTGGCTAGAGTAAATAAGTGTATCCTGTGTGACTCCATTGGGAGAACACTTCTGGAAGCTTGTGCCTGGTTTTCTTCAGACTTAACCCACTGCCTGCCTTTTCTTTTTGCTGATTTTGCTTTGCATCCTTTTGTTGTAATGAATCTTTGCTGTGAGTACAACTATGTACTGAATCCTGTCAGTCCTCCTGGCAAATCATCAAGCATGGAGGTGGCTCTTGGGAAACCACAAGACACAGACTTCTACATTTCCTCAAATTATCCATTAAAATAACAACAAAGCTAATTTTTAGTGAGTTATCACAGAAAAAAACAATATAGTGTATAAGTAATGATCCTTTTCTAAACTCTACCAAATTATATATTATGTATTTCAGAAAATGGCTATCATTCTTAAAATATCTTGTCTGAGTAACTAGTAATTTAATCATAAGAAATGTTAAACTTAAGAAATATTTTAAAGTCAATTGCTCTATTATAAATTCAGAAGTACTCAAATAGCATTATTTTTACTAATATTATGACAGTGTACATAAATAAGCTGAACAAGATTTCCAATTGGTTATTTACATATTTAAAACACATAAGACACTTACCAAACAATTCAATGTAAACTTCTTGAAGTGTGTGGGCACTGCAAAACTGGTTCAGTTCATGGTGGATTTTATTAAAGATTAAGGTCTTGTCATAATCTGCAGTGAAGTTCCTCACGATATCAAACACTGAAGGAGAAGTACAATCTATGTTTACTCATGTATCTTCTAATTCAGCTAAGGTAAGAGTGATAATGATATACATGTGGAAAAGTGCCCTAAAAACGCAGTGAAAACATGAAACAAAACTTGTAAACCTTGATGTGTTTCTACGCTCAATTTTCCAGATATATTGCACTTGTAATTTTAATGGGCAAACTTTGAATTCTATACTAAGTAGAGTATACTTATATCTTGAAGGTAATAAAGAACTATCAAAGTTTTCAAGCAAGGGAATGACGCAGATTTGTACTTGGCAGCAGTATAAAAGATGAATTGTGAGGCTCAAAAATCAGTGGCAGGGAAGTATATGTTAATACTAAGCAAAAGTTTAGCTAAGAGGTAAAGAGGGCCTGAACTAATTGAGGAACAGTGGGAATAAAAGAAGGAAGCAGCAGAGGATGCCAGGATAGCTCAGTTGTTGACCATTTGCCTCGCAATCCTGAGGTCTGAGGTTCTATTCCCGGTCCCAGCCTATGCAAACCCCCTATGGTGAATTGCAGTACAACTGGTAACAGCTGAGATGGCTTGGTGGTGAAAGTTCTCCTCTCCCATATGGGAGGCTCCCAGTTCAGTTCCTGCCCCATGCAGTCCTACACCTACCTGTATGGAATGAAACCTTGTCACAACTAATGATGTACATTGGAGACTGCTCTGGACCCTTCCCCTCTTCTCTCTTTCTCTCACCCTCTCTCAAACAATAAAAATAAATCTTTAAAAAAAAGAAGGAAGCAGCTGCGAAAGTCCATTTTCAAAATGACAGGTTTTAAAGATATTAAAAAAAGACACCAGGCTAGAAGGAAAAGAAACTAATATTTACTGGGCCAGGCTTTATGTTAGGCGATTTATTAAATTAGCATTTAATTCTCACAAAAAAAGTAATTGAGGAAGCTGAGAAACACAGAATTTCAGTACCAGAACCTATGCTCTACTATTAAAACATACTGCTTTCTCCCTTCAGACACAAGGACTTGCTCTACTGACCTTCCATGGATGGACAGGCCATCAACAAATACTTAACTAACTCATTTACTTGGCCATTTCCAAATGAAATGGTGATTCAATAGTCTTCTCTTGATCTTTGGCTAGAGAACCAGCAATCTCTTCTTCTCTATTTTTCCAATCATTTCCCTGATTTGTTGCCAGGGAAAGTAGATGAAAATAGACAAGAAAAACACTTAATCACTAAAAAATATAATCCAAATCCACTTGACAGAAATACAACTTGCTCTCTGCTTTGAAATCCTTTTGTATTTGTGCCTGTTCCAGTGACATGAAATTTATCCTTACATTCCAGTATGTATTTGGTATCACGTCTTCTCAAGCAAAATAAAAAACTCTTAGGGCAAAGATTCTAATTTCACCTTTTTGAATTGTTTTTGCAGAACACAGTATCCCATATATACTAAGTATGCTAATTTTAATAATAAAGACAAAATGTCAGATCTTTCCATTGAAAGTAGGGTCTTGAAGAGACCCACATATACCCACACTCATATCAGCATTATTCACAATAGCTAGAACGTGGAGGCAACCTAAGTGTCCACTGAGGGTTGAATGAATAAACCAAATGTGGTATGCAAGGGCTGTCCAGAAAAAATCCAGCCATTGTCAATATAATGAGAACAGTTACATGGCTAGATACTTTCTGGACAGCCCTCATATACTTGTACATACAACAGAATATAAGCCTTAAAAAGGAAGAAAATTCTGACATAGGTTACAACATGAATGTACCTTAAGAACATTATACTAAATGAAATAAGCCAGTCACAAAAAACAAATAATGTATGATTCCACACATATAAGGTACTTAGCACAGTCAGAATCGTAGAGACAGAAAGCAGAATTGTGGCTGTTAACGGCTGGAGAGAAAGGGAAATGGGGAGTTATTATTTAATGGGTACAGAATTTCAATTTTGCAAGATGAAAAGAGTTATAGAGATGAATGTTGCTGATAGTTGCATAAAAATGTGAATGTACTCAATGCCATAGAACTGTACACTTAAAAATGTTAAGTGACAAATTTTATGTTATGTGTAATTCACCACAATAAAAAAATTGGGGAAGAAAACCAAACATAAAAAGAAGCCAATTTTCTTCAGAACATCTATGTAAGTTTTTGATTTGAACTACACACGCCATCACTGTGGGTTTTCATTTCTTACTAAGAAAATGCTTTCTCCACACTAAGGACTTTGAGATTGCTTTGCAAGTTATAGCAAATCTGAACCAGAAAAGATTTTTCTATGGTCACAAATCAATGTGGCACAGGAAATGATCAGTTTCAGTTATAGATTTTTAGCATGGAAGGAAATTATCTCTCATCTGGATTGGATAAATACTACTTTCTAGAAATTCTAGAAATAATCAATGGCTGCCTTGCTCTTTAAAAACAAAGAGTAACCAGATATGCCAGGATAGCTCAGGGGTTGAGCACTTGGCTTGTAATTGGGAGGTCCGGGGTTCAATTCCCTGCCCTGGCCTGTATAACCCCATGTACTGAAATGAGGCACAACTGGTAACTACTGGGATGGCTCGGCAGCAAAGACTCTTGCCTCCCATTAGGGAGGGCCCTGGTTTGGTTCCCTCTCTGTGCGGGCTCACAATTGCTATGTGGAATGAAACTATGTCACAACTAATAATGTACAACTATGGAAACTGCTCTGGAACCTCCCCCCTTCTCTCTTTCTCACCTTCTCTCAACTGATAAAAAAATAAATAAATCTTAAAAACAAAACAAAGAGTAACCCATGCAATTTCAGAAAGTCAAATCTGTCCCAGACTTGTGACCTATTTCTGCCACCATTCCCTAGTAATGAAGAAGATTCCAGCGACTACTTTTTAATATATAACAGAAATGAGTGAGGTCATAAAAACTTTAAAAGTATCTTTCAATTCATCATGGGATCTCTTAGTTATAAATACTCTGATTACAATGATAAAAACAACAGAACAGATCAGTACCATACCTGCATAAGGGGCCAACATATTAACCACTTCTATCCGGTCAATATAGATCATGACCCCACCACTAAAAACAAAGAATAGAAAAAGTGTGAGCCAAATACAAATCTATTACAATCCTAGATCACCAAACATATCATACACGATAGAAACTTAGAAGGAAAAATCTAAAGACATATACTACTGACTGATTAAAATGAACCCCGACTAATCACTACTCAAATAACCCTACATACAATCACCTGGCTCCTCTCATAACCAAAGGCTCACCTGTTACCGTTGTGATCAAATGAGCTCACATGAAGACTAAACCTATAGGGAAGCCAGGATAGCTCACTCAGTAGGTGAGTGCTTGTCTTGCAACTCCAAGGTCTAGGGATCGAATCCTGGCCTGGCCCATGCAAACCCGTATGCTAAAAGTGGCACAACTGGCATCCACCAGTGAAAGTTCCTCAGGGGAGGCAACCCCATTCGGTTCCTGCCCTGTGTGGCCCCACATCCACCTGTGTGGAATGAAACCATGTCATAACTAATGATGTACAACTATGGAGACAGCCTTGGGCCCTCCCCCTTCTTTCTCTCTCTCTCCCACCTTGTCTCAAACAATGAAATAAATCTTCAAAAAAAACACTAAAACTATAACCCAGAGCAGGGGTGGCGACCCTATGGCAAGCGTGCCCAAAGTGGCACGCAGAGCAATTATTTCGGCATGCAGAATTATTGTTTTTTGTTATAAAAACATCCTATGCCTCTTATAGACATAAAAATAATCGATACCTCTATTTCACTCGATGGGTTGGCACGCGAGTCGAGCAAGTATACTCTTATTTCATAAACTTTGGCACTCAATCGCCAAAAGGTTCGCCACCCTTGACCTAGAGCTACAAAGGACAAAAGCTAAAGTAGTGTTCTTCGCAAACCCTTCCATCAAGGAACCAAGTAATATGACTCTCTAAGAGGTAGGGAGGTCAGCCAGTTTGAAATTCTTCTGGATTCCTGCCTTATCTTAATAATTCATCAGTTTTAATATTTTTTTGTCTGTATTTAGTCTAATATGAAAAAAAGAATTTTCCCCTATACCTTCGAGTAAAACTAAAACTCCAGAAAGAAAGGTCTTTTTAATTAATGGCTTCCTATACTTCCTGGTCTACCCAGAGGGGCATGTGAACCTCAATTTAGGATTAAACAACTAAGCCTCCCTAGAAGCTACAATGATTTTTTTTCCTCATAAAAAAGGTAAACCCTGCTAACTAAAAAAATCTGAGAAACATAGAAAAGCATAAAGACAAAAATAAAATTTACCCAAAATCTCACCAGCTGCCAATTTTGAGTCATCTCTAAAGGGAATCCATAAAAGAGAGTTACAGATAGACCTAGGGAGAACTTGGTATCAAGTATCTTAAAACAGAGGGCATTTACTCTGTTTAAAAAGCATTTCTGTCCTTCCATAGATGTCAAAGCCTCTTTTATACAGGCTTGAAATAGTGATATTTTAATCATTTATAACAGGGCATCTAAAAAAAATACCTTAAATTTTCCATTTTTCTTTGCAATGTACTAATTATACTCTAGAAATAATTTGGGCCTTACTTATCTATCTCTCCCTAAAATCTTTAGGGCCATGAGTTTCAAAGTAGGGTCCTCAGATTAGCAGTATGAGCATTTCCCTAGAAATGTAAATTCTCAGGCCTTATTCCAGACCTATTCTGACTGAATCAGAAACTCTAAATTAGATGGCGTTTAATACTACAGATGACAAGGTGAGATGATTTCATTTTAAACTATTTGTTATTGAGCACTTACTCTGAGTCAAATGCTGGGTTTTGCACTTTATATACACTAATTCTAATCCTTATAATAACTCTGCAAGATAGGTTTTATTACCTGGTTATTACAAATGAGAAAACTAAGCTTAGAAAAATCAATAAAGGCATGGGTGGTGGCAAGGAATATATAGATACTCTGTACTTTCTGTTCAATTTAGCTATGAGTCTAAAAGTATTCTAAATAATAAAGTCTATTTTAAAAAACTGGATAAAGCAAATGTGGCAGTGCTGATATTCGAAGTTACATCTGCTGGCTCTAAAACCCTACTTTTTAAAATAACACCCTAATGGCTCTTGATATGGAACACTCCTATTTGGAGATAGGGTTTCCCTCAAATAATGCCTAGAAGAGAGATTCCCCCTAAGTTACTATCATGCCTACTTGAAGGATGTTTAAGTGATCGCAACTTATTAACAGAAACTCTATTTGAACTAAAGGGAGGTTGATAAATGAGGGGAAAGCTTACCTTGTTCCACAAGGCACATTTTTAACTTCATCGGTTTGTAGTGTTGTCTGGGGAGGTAAAAATATCTCATCAATACTCAGACTATGTAATGTCAAAGAACTACCAGTCCCAGAGGAAAACCTCTAGAGAGCTGCTGAGAGATGAGTAGAAGACAGCTCCATCACAATTTCAGTCACCAAAGATTATGTATCACAGTAATTTCTTTTTGTATCCCAGTAGACATTAAGTCTTTTTTTTTTTTTTTTTTTAATTTATTGTTAAATTTGATGAGGTTACATTGGTTGGTAACAATTAGACAGTTTACAGATGTACAAGTCCACATCACATCATTCATGCATCGTATTATGTGCCCATCACTCAGTATCAGTTCCCCTTCCATCACCTTATATCTAGTGCCCACTCCCACCTCCCCCGACAACTGTCTCCCCGCCCCCCATCCTGGTAACCACCAAACCATTGAGTGAACATTAAGTCTTGAGACAAAATATTTACGATAATAGCTAATGTCTGAACCCAGATGCACTAAAAAAGTTTCAATGTTCAATCTGAAAGTTTCAATTTTAAACCTCTCAGAGTACCTTACTTGCCTAGAGCTGGCCTGGGATTGCGAACTACACAGCTTACCCACAAGGATACTACTACTAGGACTTGTGCTCTGAACTTTGATTCCACAACAGTTTATGATGAAAATAAAAGATAATTATTAAATGCATACAAGTAGTCTACAATTCCAAGGTACCCTTGAAATCAATAGCATACTTTTTCTCTAGAGCTATAGTCAGTATTTTAGTTCAAGCCCTAGTGATCTCTCAAATGGTCTGTTGGATCTCCTTTTTAAAAGAAGTGCCACCACCAGCACTGCTTCCTCCTAGGGAACCAACAATCTGGTCCATAATTACATTGCCATAATGACTATTTCACTTTATGGCCTCTACCAGGTAAGCAACTAAAGTGTGTGTTCTAGACATATTGCACCTTATTAAGCACACAGCAACATATTACTTTATGGAGTACAAAGGAAAAGGAAGCATAGTCCCTGTTTCCAAAGAGTTCACAATCCAACACAGGAAATAAAATCCTTACAAAGCAATCCCTAACAGGTATAAAATAACAGGATAAACTGAACTGTTAGTTACCAAGTGGCAGAAAGTAAAATGATAGTTTGAAAAGCTCTCTGAGGTGAAGTATTTATAAGCTAGGTCTAGAGAGAGAGAGAAATAAAAACAGATAAAGCAGAGAAACATCATAGGTTCGATAAATACCCTATTCAAACAAATAAAGTTGAAGACTATGTATATAGGTGACAGGAAGCAGACAGGCTACGGAGCAGAAAATGTGACATAGATGAAAGGTGAAATTCTGAGACAAGAACATGGTGATATTAGATAGAGTGTCCTGAAACGTTTACTGTGGGGACTGGGCTCTGCCTAGTGTAATATACAGACTCAAAATGAACCTTTCAAAAATAGGTTTCTTAATTCCTTGATTCAAATGTAGCACACATCTCATTACCCATCATATCTAGGGGCAAATAAAACCAGCTTGGAAGCTCGTTTTAATTTATTTAGGTTGATTTAATAAAGGCCATGGAAACTGAAAACTGTCAATCCAGGAGCCACATCAGAGGAAGGATTTAGTAAGTGGTTGCATACAAAAATTCAGGAGGAAAAAGAATAGAATGTAACGCTAGGGTTGAGAGACTTAGATAATGGTAAACATAGTGATATGTTCTAGGTAGAGTGGGGGTAGTTGATGAAGATTCAATTTATTTTCTTTCAAAATATTAACCAAATTCAATTTCTATGTTCTACATCAACATAGAAGGCTATGTATCCAAATATATTCCAAAAATTCCTAAAAATAAGTCTATGTATGTCTCATTTATATAAGAATTTCTCAAAATGGTTTTATTACTATAATTCTTTCCTAGAATGTTACTATTTTACATATAAAGAACATTCCTATTTAGTTCCACACTAGCTCCAGCATTTAACTTTTTTGTAAATACAAAATTATTTTATACTGAAATCCTTTTTACTAATTTCACTTCCATTTCTTGTAAGTATAATAGTTTATAACCTATTGAATACTATTGTCTGTATCTCTTTTATATATCTTTTCATCAGTATGACTCAAGGTACCAAGCTCCAGGAAGGCAGAGACAGATTTGCCTGGCTTTGAATGGTGCCATCGATAACATCATTATAGACTGTTCGAGCTGTTGGTGATATCACATAACTAAAACCCCTTCTCTTATGGAGGAATAAGTGAAGTCTACAGCAGTTCAATGATTTTTGCTAAGTCATTAACTAGTTGGTGTCAGAGTCAAACCTAAGTTTTCAGGTTCCTGGCTCCACTTTCACTACACCACACTGCTTCCTAAGAAATCAGCTCAATTTAACAACTTTCACATGTAGAAAGGTCAGAAATATAAATGGGTTACAAACCCTACCTTAAAGAAACTTGGAGACTTTCTGAAAAGAAAATACACACTTAGAGAACAATACAAGGCAACATTATTAAAAGAAATAAGACTAAGGGCCAAAATTTACAATACAGACTTTAAGAGCTAAATAGATTAGAACAGGGATTTGCGATGAGCCTTAAGAAGGCTGGCGAGAAAGCTGGGATGGCTCAGCGGATTAAGCACTCGCTTTGAAGCCCTGGGGACCGAGGATCGAATCCCGGCCCCGGCCCATGCGGACCCACATGCTGAACTGGGGTGTGCCCCCAGTTCAGTTCTTGCCAGGACCTATGCGGGAGGTTCCCAGCCCAGTTCCTGCCCTGTGCAGCCCCGCGCCCACCTGTGGAGTGAAACTATATGGAAAACTAATGTCAACTATGGGCCCTCTGGGCCCTCCCCCTTCTCTCTGTCGCTCTCTGTCTCTGTTTCTCTCTGTCAAAAATCAATAAAAATAAATCTTAAAAAAAAAAAAAAAAGAAGGCTGGCAAGATTTAGACAGGAGAGAACGAATGAAGAGAGCGATGGGGAGAGAAGAGGTGACAGCATTAACCAAGGCAAGAGTGAATAAAATAAATACAGGAAAACAATTTGGCAATCAGTCTGACTAAGGGAAGAACACATTTCACTTCAACAGACACAATTCTTGCCCTAAGCTATCTAAAAGGGAATTTGAAAGAAACCTGAAGAATTTAAGTATTCATAATGAAACTCTCAGCAGGAAGCCTAGACTTAAATGACAAGATTAAACACATTGTTTCCCTGAGTCCTGAAAAATCAGCAATGGATAGTAGACAAATTTCTGAATCCAAAGATTATGATCACACTGAGCTTGCAAAAGTAGTCACAGTGTAATCCTGTTTTGTCATCTTATGTTGAAAGATATTTAGTAAGTATCTCTTATGGACAAGATACTATTCTCAATGATCAGATGCTATTTAAATATTCTGGAATGCTATCGAAACAGAACATTTACTAAAGTTCCACATAAAACTGTACTTGGGAAAGCTGGGATGGCTCAGTGGGTTAAGCACTCGCTTTGAAGCCCTGGGGACCAAGGATCGAATCCCGGCCCGGCCCATGCGGACCCACATGCTGAACTGGAGTGTGCCCCCAGTTCAGTTCTTGCTGGGGCCTATGTGGGAGGCTCCCGGCCCAGTTCCTGCCCTGCGCAGCCCTGTGCCCGCCTGTGGAGTGAAACTATATGGAAAATTAATGTCAACTATGGAGACTGCTCTGGGCCCTCCCCCTTCTGTCTGTCTCTCTCTGGCTCTGTCTCTCTGTCAAAAATCAATAAAATAAATCTTTAAAAAACAACAACAAAAAAAAAAAACTGTACTTAATGTCCCAGACAGAAATGTGAGACAGAAAAACCGTGTATTAAAATTCAGCTCCTAAAATAAAACAAAAAAAATAAATAAAAATTAAAAAATTAAAATAAAATACAGCTCCTCCATGATAACTATAGCCCAAGAGCTTGCATTTATGGAAACCAAACACTGTTCTAAACCAAGTAATCATTGGTTTGCATTTCTAAGTTGTTCTAAAGTCCTGATTTTATTTTGACAGCAGCAACAAAATCCATTGTATAGATGGGATAAGTCAATCCTAGTCAGCTCTTTCAAGCTGCCTAACTTGTACTTCTAATTTACTTCCGTAGAGTGAGATGGTTCAAAGTCATAACCTGTGCTGTGACAATTGCACTCTGAACTTTAATTCCTGCATTTAACTACGTACCAGCATTAGCTTAAGCAATAAGGAAATCTAGCTCCACCCACAAATGTGGTAACTGTTCCTGTCACTCCTGTTTATCCAGTGTGGATGCATTCCTAAGAATCACTTACCTGCACAGATCTGAACGTAGTAATGAAAGGCAACATGATATGATAGCCTGGTCCACTGGGGCTAGTTAGTAAAGCTCCTCCCCTGCAAAAAGATGTTTCAAGTTGACAAGATTATGAAGAGAAAAATTCTCTTTCCAAATCTAAAATGCAATAAATATTCACCCTTACCCATGCTATTGATCTATTAAAGCCTCACTAATATGAATAACTCATTATGAACAACTGCTGGTCCCTAAAATATCCACCACAGCTAAGAAGGTGAAAAGATCACATTACATTGCTGATGTTACACCTTGTTTCATAAGCTTAACTAACCACACCTCTGGGTCTCTAGCACTGCTCTTAGATACAAAGGATTCTCCTTGGTTTTTAACCAGCTGAGAAATACTTGTGAAAAAAAATTCTACTGGTTCTTAGTTGCTCTACTTTAATTGTACATAACAGGAACCAGTTCAAAATATAATACATTTAATCACCACACTGAAAAAAGAAAATAACAAACTTTCAAGGAAGGAGAAAAGTTCTGAGGATCAAGATTCTTATCATTCACATACAAGGCAATTAAAAACTGGGCACATAAAGTCTATAAAAACAACAAAAGATCAGCATGGAAAGATAAAGGGTGAAGGAATATGACTATAAATAGATAAGATGTAAGTATAGACTTGTTCACCAAATTCTGGGATGTGAGAACTATGAAAGCCCATCTTGGAAATTATAAAAAGAAGGCATTTTGGGGGGCAAATATAAAAAAGAAGTCCTATTTTACATTGCGTAGAATGATTTCATAGAACTTAACTTTCTTTCTTGAAAATATAGATTTGCAAAGAATCCACAGCAAATATCTAAGATGAACTGTTTTAAGTCCATTCCTAATTCTTTGAGAGCCACACTTTGAAAAGTTCTTTCCTGCCAACAAGTGAATGCTGAACTAGATGGAAATATGAACTAATCTGTCACTTTTTATGTTGGACCTTCACCTACTAATACATATCACTAAAACTGTATTCAAAATTACGACTTCACAGGGAAGACTGTTTCTAAGGTGGATCTAAAAGTAGAAATCGGGGATGCCAGAATGTCTCAGTGGGTTGAACACTCGCATTGTAGCCCCCAGGTCCAAGGATCAAGTCCTGGCCCCTGCCCATGTGGACCCATATGCTGAACTGGGGTGTGCTTCTCATGTGGGAGGCCCTCATTCAGTTCCCCCTAGGGCGAGTTTGCCATGGGGGAGGCTCCCAGACCGGTTCCTGGGAGGCCCCGAGCCTACCTGTGGAATGAAACTATGTCAAAAACTAATGACATACAACTATGAAGACTGTTCTGGCCCTCACCTTTCTCTCTGTCTCTCTCTGTCAAAACAATAAAATAAATCTTTGAAAACTAAGTAAAAATAAAAGTAGAAATCACTTAGGTGATAAAAACAAGCAAAAAGTTGAAGCCTTTTCAAATACGACCTTGCAGTTTCTCCAGATGGTCCTCTGCATCAAAAGGAACTGGTAGTACTAAGTTGAAGGAAAAGCTATTTGAGCTCAACTAAAGAGCAACACATTCTGCACCATTCCTTTCCTCAACTTGAAAAGAATGGGTAAGGTAGGAGGAGGGTGGCCCATCAGTGCTGTTGCTTATCTCTGGAGGTCCAGGGTAGAGATACAAACAACTGTCATGGTCATCATGTTTTGGCTTTATAAGTCAAAACCAGACATTAGTGGCTTTTAAAGAAAAATAAATCCAAAGAACCATCACAAACAGGGCTAGAGTTTCTAAATAGCATCTAAAGCTGCAAACCAAAAGGCTGTACAGCTGTACCAAACAAAAAAAAAAAACACAAAAAAATGATTTATCCATCTCTTCAGTTACAGGTGGAGTGACCAGTACCTGTCTGCCTGCCTTCATTTTCTTTCTACAAATAGAGTTTACTGTCTACTAGGAATAACTTTAGGGGCTCTTAACCTTGGCACAAAACATACATAGCACTAAAACTGTCCAGCACTCTCCCTACTCTCCCTAGACCTGGTATGGAAATCACTTCCCAGGACTGGAAAGGGCTCTCCCGGATGCTACAAAGGGAACAACTTCCTAGACGTTCCTTTGCCGGGAGTCCCCTTTCTACCTGCTCGGGAACTTGAGCTGACTGCACCCACTGCTCACCTGTAGTACACAGCCAGGTGTCCTTCCTCGATCTTGTGGATGGAGGCGTAGAGGAAGACAACCACCAGACCCACCACTGCAGCCACCAGAACCCGGGCTTGAGTCATATTCATCCTTGTTGCTCCTGAATGAGGAAAGGACACCCCCAGCCCGGTGAGTGACAGGCCTACCTCCTCCAGCATCCGCCCCCTGCTTCCAGACAACTGGCTACCTCCCACAGGCCAAGCCGGGGATTCCTGGGCTCCTTTTCCTTCATTCTTTCCTTCTTGCGGAACCCGTTTCTCCCTCGCCAACCCCTCTTCCAGAGGCGGCCCGCCGACCACCCCTGCTCTGTAAGCGTCGTGAACACCCCTTCTCCCAATGGCCCCTCCCCACTGGCAGTGGGCACTAACTGGGAAGGGTGCAGGTCGCGGAGTTCGGAGGGAGTCCGACCCCTCCACGGAGCCTCAGGGATCAGTGACGCATCGTCCCCGCTTGCACGTGCAGTGGCCTCCCGGGCTGCGCTAAGCGCCGCCGACAGGCGGCCCCGCCCACTCGCCCGGCCCTGAGGCTGCGCGGGCACGCACGCCGACGCAGTGCTCGTCCCGCGATTAAAGAGACGGGGAGCGGACGGGACAAAATTCTCCCGGCTGCCTGTCGCGCAATTTCCCGATAAGGTACATGGGCCCTTTTCTGTGCATTATCGGTTTCCTGCTCCGGAAGATAAGGGGAGTTGGCAATCTGGAGTAAGCAGTGATGTACAGAAAGGAGAGGGCCTCTGGGACAAGGGACTGTCTGTTTGTTCTTGTGCACAGACAGGCATACTCCGTCACTCGGTAGCTGTTCCTTTATGTCCATTGGGGTTCATACTGAACCCTATGTAGCAAGCACGCGCTTCAGGGACAGATCCTGCACTGAATTTTGGAGCAGCCAGACTTGTTGCAAGTAAAGTGGAAGTTCAGAAGTGGAAGATATTCGATCTAACCGCATATTCATTCATCAAGTATTTTTCTGAGCACCTGTTGTGCCAGAAAGCTGATGCGATGACGGCTTTATGAAAGCCATCCAAGCAATAGGAAAACGAAAAAGAACAGTAAGCATTTACATTTCCTTGACGCCAGTATGATGGAAAGGAGTGAAAGACTCAAATGCACTTTTTCTGCAGGGAGCAGGTACTGGATGGCTAGACAACAGAGACAGAATTTTTCACGCATATTCTTGTTATTTTAAAACATCCATTATGTGTATATATTACCAGAAACAATAAAGTTAAAGAGTATAGGTGGGAGTGAGATGGATGAATCCAAGGTAAATCAGGGCAGCATTTTAGAGTAGGTTGGGCAGTAATGGACTGTAAATCTTGAAAGGCTAGCAATGGGAGCACAATTGGACAAGTAGATTAGGGTTGAAGGGCTCTGTAATCTGTTGGGCAGGGAAATATGGGAAAGTAGTGCTTTAGAGCCATTGAATCTGCGAAATGGCTTAGAGTGAAGGCAGATTGGAGGCAACTGCAAGCCCAAAGTTATACAATGGTAGTAACTAGAAATGAGAAGGGGTAAGTAGAATCAATTAAGAGTCTCCATTAAAGCAAGCCCTGCCAGACCACTCTACCCACTTCCTTCAATAAGTGCACTCACCTGCATCATTTATTTGACACTTATTACCTAGGAATGTCTGGGACCTTGTCTGTTTCAGATAAATGATATTTGCAGAACTTAGGTATTTTAACTAACAGAAAGCAAAAAGAATGAAAAATAACTTGTTCCAGACTGTTTTCTGGATAGAACCTTAGTTTTTCATATCGATTGATAGAGAATGAAATGTATACAATTCACAGCTGCCATTCAACTCTGAAAAGTTGTTACCCAACAAAAAATAATGGTCAACTCATGCATCAAAAGCAAATCTGAGGTGAGCTCATTATAATAATCTGTTCTCACACCACCTGCCCATATCATATAGATCAGGCTGCCCTGATATCAGTCACCCCACCACATGCTATAAAAACAGCCCCACTTTATAGCAGATCTCTTATCAGTTATTACAATAGTTAAAATATACACAATCATTTTTAAAATCCTTTAACAATAATTTGAATGCTTGGATGGCTTGCAGTGTTCAGACTCCCAGATAACTGTTTCTGACCTGGCTAACTAGTTCACTACCTTCCAAGAAACAGGTACCCAATAAATGTTTACTGATTAAAACCTAGAACTACAGAAGATTGCAAACAGAATTTCCATATTTAGAAATAGTAGTAGTCAACGGTCATGTAGCTGACAAGAACCTTGAACTACATCCTCCCAGCCAATAAAAAACAATGAGTGGAAGAACCATAATCACAGGAGAGTTACGTGGGCCCAGGAAGTTTCTAAAGTCTGCAAGGGCACTAGTTAAAATAGCTGTCCTACAACTAATTTTTCCTTATCATAGTAAAAACTATTCTGCTAGGTGTAGATCTAAGGTACTCATGAGACATGTAGATACAGTGTGCAGGTACAGTGTAGGACCCACCTCAACACACTCTAGGGAAGGAGAAAGTGAAGAGGAAGGGGTGGCCCCCAACCCCAAGAGCCCCCAAACCCCTGCCTGTAAACCTCGGGGAGCCACATCCAATTCTCTTTCAGTGTGCTCCCACACTTTTGCTTAATAAACCCTCTCTGCAAAACTGTTTGGCCTACTCTCTTGTTTTCCACCCTGAGAGAGGGGACAGGACTCCTCCCTGTGCCAGTAACAGTATCAGCCATGACTAAAAAGTTAGAAGACAACCCCAAGGTTTCAAAATTAGATAACTGGGAAAATGATACTACTAGCAAAAATGGGGTTGGTGTGACTAAGATATCAGTTTATAGGGCAAGATATGAGCGTGGTTTTTAGACATGGATAGTGGTGATAGAACATCTCAGGTGAAAAGGCCATCTTAAAGAAGCTACCCAATATTGTCCTTACAATAAGTCCCATATAATTCCAAAGGAAAATACAGCAAGAGCCTATTATGTTATTCTCTGCTCCAATTCCACTTCATGGAAACTTTACATTTTCCCAAACCATATTCAACTACAGTTAACCCTTGTACAACATAGGTTTGAACTGTGTGTATCTACTTATACATGCTACCCCACACACACACCCCTAAATACAATTAGCCCTTCTTATTTGTGTGTTTTGTGTCCATGGAGTCCACAATCAAAAGTGGGATTTTCCCATTTCCAGTCTCAGTTGGTTGAATCCACAGATGCCAGGGGCCAACTATAGAATCAAACATTTTATGTGGCTTTTCCATTGTATGAGGGTTGATGCTCCTAACCCTCCTACCCCTGTTGTTCAAGGGTCAAAAATGTTCATCTGATTTTAATGAATAGAGCCAAAAAGTAATTTAAAAATCATTTAATACACAAAGTGAAAAACTGTCTATAATACAAAAGCAGTTCACATTTTTTTTAAAAAACATCTTCTAAATTACTTAACAGATGATAAATCAACAGTCCCTTATCTGAAATTGTTAGAGCCAGATGTTTCAGAATTATGAAATTTTCTGATTTTAGAAAGGTAATTCAGCGCATATATCATACTCAGAAACCCTCAGCAGGGTTTGTGGCAGCACCCTCCTCCCCCAAATAATCAAATGTTAATATTTCTGCAACGAATAAATGAATATTCACACTAAATGGGATAATTCACTATCAGTTTGGGTTAGATTTGCAAGCAAATAAGTTTTGTCATTATGCTTATGAAAATCCTTGTTTTCAGAGCTTGAAATTACAGATAAGGGCATGTAGACCTTTATAAATTTGTACAAGACATAAAAGATTTCTGAAACAAATGACCCATCTTTACAAAGAAAAAACAATCTTTCAAATACATTATAAATTAACAAGCATATTCTCTTTGATATTACTAAATGTACATCTTAAATACATATACACATAGCACACAAGATTTATGAGTTAATTGGTATTAAAGGCACAGATGCACAATCTCTTTTGTAGCAAAGGGATACTGTCAAATGTGCATTAAAATTGAAAATGGGATTGACCCAACTCATGATACCAGGAAGAGCACTGCTGAGTGCACCACAAGGAGGTGGGTTTATTCTTCAAGAGTACAATTTTTACTTGTGAGCAGTCCACAGAAACACAGGTAGACAACTTTTAATTAGAACACATGTTCGTTGAGGTTTCTTCTCTGTATGTATTACTTTTCTCCTTATGTCCAAAAGTTAAATGTTAAAAGATATTTTTCTCAGTTATGTTTTACAAAGTTTAAAGACAAACAGATTGCAGTGATGCTCCTAAGTAACTAGTATTTAAACAAGTCCTCTGACTTATAAAATTTCATCTGTTAAGGGGTTAAGATTACCCAAAGTCAAAATACTGCTCTTATGTAGTAAGTACTGTGTGCTAACCGATTGCGCCACTGGAACTCCAATATTGCTCTTCTAAAATCATGCATCTGAAGAGTGGTCTCATGGGATAAAAACAAATTTCCAACTCATACAGCAACAATTTCCATAGATTTGGGGACAGTGAGTAAGTAGCAAGTCACTCTGTTAACCAACTCCAATCAAGATTCTAAAACCAGGCATGAAAAAGTTATAATTAGATGTTGACTGTAAGTTGTAGACTTATGGGTATTTATTTTCACATGTTTTCTGTATATTTGGGAACTTTATAATCAATAATTGAAAAATAAAAAATATAAATAAGTTACAATTAGAATTTTGTTTACCATATTTTCTAATTAAAAATATTTCAAAAAGTTTTTATAAATATTTGAAGCAAATAGTTAATGAAAGAAGATATATAAAGAATTGACATCAAGACTAAATAATATGGGGAAGCTGGGATGGCTCAGCGGGTTGAGTGTCTACTTTGCAGCCCCGGAGGCCAAGGATCGAATCCCGGCTCCGGCCCAGGCGGACCCAAATGCTAAACTGGGGTGTGCCCCCAGTTCAGTTCTTGCTGGGGCCTATGAAGGCTCCTGGCCCAGTTCCTACACCTACATAGCCCCGTGCCCACCTGTGGAGTGAAACTCTATGGAAAACTAATGCTGTCAACTATGGAGACTGCCCTGGGCCCTCCCCCTTCTCTCTCTCTCTCTGTCTGTCTCTCCGTCAAAAAACAATAAAAAATAAATCTTAAAAAAAAAAAATAATAAGACTACATAATAGTACGTTAGTTCAGTAAAGATTTTACTGGAGTTTCTGCAACTTTTACCATCAGTAATTCACAGTAACTTAGTCTTACTATAAATACTTCTATTAATTACAATTATATAACAGTATTCATTTTGTATACAGCAGTTACTATATTTAAATTATAATATAATCCTGCCCCATTTTATTGGAGAAAATTAATTGCTGAAGCAAAAAGGTAAAAACCATTCAATTTATGGTCATATTGCAAAGAAAGCTCACCACTCATTTAATTTGACCTAAAATGCTACTGTAGAAGATAATTGATGACACAATCCTAGGACATCCATGCATAAGAGAAGATGGGGATTTGAGGTCAAGGCTATTCCTTAAATGCTTTCTCTTTCCTCTGTGTTCTACTGGTCCCCATGTGCATCTCAAATACCAGGTAAGTCCAGCATGGAAAGTTAAACCCTTTGCACTCAACACACCTAAAGCACCATATCCATATAAAACTTACCATCATATTATTGCTCTGTTCCGCATTTGCTTCATGAATAATAGTGCTTAAATGGCCAAGACAGTTCAAATTTTCTTCTATCATTTGTGCCAAAGTCTCCCTGTGGGATGAAAAAACAAAGCTTTTCCAAATTCAGCAAAGGGGCATATGAATTTCCTCTACTGCCTCTCCTGCCACCCAGCACCCAATGTAGCTGATTCCCATCATTTTCAGTTTCCTCATCCTTCCTACCCAGAGGTGCAGTCCTGCTTGTCACTCCAAGTGTTACCTCTGCCCAGATTTAATGATAAGAAGTCCACTGTAACTCCAATAAGATTTTCCTCTGAAATATAAGTGGCACTTATATACAACTCCCCTCCCCTCCTTCCCAAAAATGCTAACTAGGGAGAAAACAGATCCTTTGGAATACACAGATCAAAGATCGTTTTTTGTTTCTGAGATTTTTTTTTCCTTGCAAGTAGTAAAAACATCAGCATGCTTACTTCAGAGACACAAATGTAGGGGAGAAGATACAAAAGTATAATCTGTTTTGAAAAGATCAAGAAAGGTGGGCTCTGGTTGGAAACTACAGGGGACAACAATGAAAAATGAAACAAGCAAGCTGACATCTGAGGACAGCAGAAGAAAACATTGTGACAGGGGAGCTGCCAGAACCAAGAAGTACCCCTGGAAGTTTCTATTTGAAGGAAATCCTGATTCTGATTTCCACCTTCCATGCTTTCCTCTTCCATATGGCCTCTGTCCTCACCTTTTACTAACCCTCAGAGTCACTACCTCATAGAATCAGTTCTAGGTCATGGATAATGGCCACTACTAGCTTAGAACTAACTTCTAATTCAGCTCTTATTAAACAGATAGCAAAATTAAGGCCAACAGTTCCCAATTCTTGATGGTTGGGTACCACGGGTACATAATAACTGAAATCAGTTCTCCTTTATAATGTATTCCTACTGGAAAATATATTTAAAATTTCTGTCAAATACACTTTTGCAAACAACTACAACCTAAAATTGGAAACGAACCTGTATAGAGGTGACATTTGTAATCATTACCATCCCCTAGCAAACCTGAAAGCCTTTAATGAAAGCAAACAGGTTAGTAATATATTAAATTTTATTTAACTGATTTATGGAGTATTTCCTGAAGTCTATATACAGTAGACGCTCCATTAACTGAAACTCAAGCTTGAGAGTGTCTGTTACTTGAGTTCTGGTTAACAAAGAGATTTCTTATATTTATCTAGTGTCTACGAAGCCCCATCGGTGCCAGTAAACTGAGAGTCTACTGTAATTAGGTGTAGCTGTGGATGTATTACATTGGGCCAAATCTATAATAACCCCAAGATATACCCTGGAATTTGCTTTCTTTAAAAAAGTAAAATACCTAATATCAGTTTACCTTCCTGTCATGTGCTTTTCTCACAAAAGTAGCATACAGAATGTGCAACTGCATGACCTCCTGAGCAGCAATGTAACATAGCTGCATGTCTGCAAAACTAATTATGGGCAGAGCTTCCAGGAAATGCTGGTGCTGTAGAGGTTTCCATGAGTTGTGAGAAAAACGACAATACATAAGCTAGACAAGAGCCACTGGCTCTGGATATGGCACATCTTATGCTGAGAAAATAACAGAAATGGATAATCATTCAGCTTTTAGCAGAAGAGTTAGTAATTAATAAAAGAAACTATAGGGCTTCAAACCTTAGTTCTTATTTGCAAAACTGATTTAAGGCATTGAAAAAAGTCTGATATTTGAAATACTAAATAAAATAGAATACATTCAATTCAACTATTCATTAGAGGGATGATCAAGGACCCCAAAATGATGAATGCAAAAAGATAGCATAATTTATCAGAGATAATTAAGGAAGGAATAAAGTTTGGGTAAAAATATTGATAAGCCAGTAACAGAGAAAGAACTTAAAACTTAGATGCACTAATAAGTAATATCTGCTGAATATTTCCTTCTCAGCACTTTACATACATTGTCTAATTCAGTTTTCACAGCAGCTCCCATTTTACAGGTGAGGAAATGTGAACAATAAAAGAGTCAAATTCATTGCACAAGGTTATTAAAAGGGACAGGACAGTCAGGACTCAACCCTGGAATAATGGCACTATAGACCATGCCTTACCCACTATGCTCTACTGCCTCATTTCTACCACTGCTCTTAAAAACACAACTACCTATTGTTACAAAGTGAACACACCCATCTTGAGGAGTTACCACGCATGACAAAGGATGTTCACGTTCTACTGAAGTTGGGGGCAGCCATGCTGATGCCTGAGGGGTTGTCACTGCACCTTCTAGACTGGATCCTACAAGGGACCGGGCTGAACTCTGTGTCTGAAGAAAAACAAAAAGTTTAAAGGCAAGTACTTCCACTGATTCATACAATTGCCTACCATATTCTTAAGACTTACATTTCTATCGCTACTTATATGCACCACCAGAGCATTGCTGTACAAAACTATCCCCACCTTTTATACCACTAATAACTCTCCTGTCCCCGGCCCCTTTCTTCATTGAATAAACCAACTGTATCTACACATCGAATTCCACTTTCATTGAAGAAGAAAAGAAAATCAGTTGAACAACTGGTTGGTTTACTAACTAGTCAGACAAGTCAGGTTGGGGTACCACAGTGGTCTAAGGCTGGGAGTATAAAAACAGAAGACTGGAAAGGAAAGAGATAATGAAGGGTGATCATGAAGTCCTACATCTGAACTGCTAGTCAGACATCAAGCAAAGAACATGAGCATCAAACCAACACAAAATATGCATGTCTTCAAGAGGCCACAGATCACACTGACAAAAATCACTGACTTTAAAGGGAATAACACAAGTCAATGTCACATTAAATAATTCATTAAAAGTTACTTACACAGGCAATTTTAAGGAGATGCCATATTTCTTTCTGCCTCTTTCCCTGCATAAACATGACAGTATTGTCAGCTTCTTTGATGTTACTGAGGGCCATTTCCACCTTGGGCAGTAGATCAATAATCTTCTGCTTACAGCCCAACAACTTGCTAGAGAGATAAAATCAATGTCAGACACTTACACATCCCCCAAGACTGGGCACCATATCCCCAAACCCAGTTGGGGAAATGAACCACAATCAGCATCAGATTTAATGACTGATCTCCAAAGCATGCACATAAATAAGAAACCTAAGTGCACACAGCTGTGGTCAAGCTACCCAAGGTACTGTCAGAACTCTTCCTGGGTCTAATATATGTACCAAAAAGGGGTATCACACTTTGAAAGAAAGAGGAGAAATTTATTTTCAGTAGGAAGTAAGATGATTTTTCTACCTGAGATGACCAAACAGCTCCTTGAGAACCCGGTCCTGACTCTGCACAGTATGCACAATGACTTTCACCATCTCTGTGCTGTCGCTGTACGAGTGATCTATAAAAGATCTCAGTCAGTGGGTATAGCCTCCCTTTTGCATCAACACATCAGCCTCCAAACAAAAAATTCCTAAAAATCTGAAACTAGTGTTAATTAATACTATTGCCACTTAAATTCAAAACTGGATTATGATAAAAGATTTCAAGATTATATATCTATAAATAATTATACCTAAAAACAAAATATGTATGTATAATGTATGTATACATTTGTCATTGTATCTTCAGAGACCTTAGTTGTCTATTTTAAGAATAGCCTTAGCTATTTTTAGCAAATACTAACCCAAGCCCCAGACATATATGCAGCCTTCCAGCCAAGAGATCAATTTGCCTGGGATGATTAACATCATTTACTTAGAAACAGTAGGGCAATTCTTCAATCTTTCATGCCTCAAAGGAAGGAGGCCCTTGCCTCAACTAGGTTGCTTGGAATTTCATGTTTATCCATCTGTTCATAGCCCATAAAAACTTAAAAAAAGCTGACCAATTTAAGACAAATCTGATACACTAATAAAAGGAACTGTAGACACCTGAAAGTTGTTTGAGGGTAGTATGACATCTTAAAGCAAACTGGCAGCTGACAAATGTCCTCAAATAGGATGGCTGTGTGATTACAGTGAGTTCTACAGTTTTTAGTTTTTAGCAGATGTTACCTCAGTTTATAAAAACCAGCTGTATTAACTGTTACACTTCAGAAAATAGCCAAGTTTTTAAAAACTGGAAGGTTACTCATTGATCATACTGGTATTTCCTTGGACAATAATTAATCTCAAATATGCAAGTATTACTTGCTATTACCTACTTATAATTTTCTCATTTAACCCCTCACAGGAGTCCTGTGAGATGGCTACTGTTGTTACATTTTACTATGACAGGAGTACCAAAAGAGGTTTTAAAAAAGTTCAGTGTCCTTTCTTATCACTGGAAAGACCTCCTCCATGGCTCAACTTTATTCCCCACAAATTTCTCTGCCTCTCCCTCATCAACAGCTAGATACAGAAGCCCCAAAATGGCTTTTCTCCAAACAGCACTCCTTCCTTAATCCCACAGATTAGGCCCAACAGCTTTCGCATATAATAAGTCCTGTCAAGATGGTCAAAGACCTCAGAACTTTAACCTTCTCAAACACAGAGAATGAAGTTGGTTTTTACTATTTTTAGCTGAGCATGAGTCTTGTCAACCCTAACCTAGAAAAGACACCAGAGACCACGTATCAAGTGTGATTATATAAATCCTAACAATACACAAAACTTGTTACAACTAACTAGTGTGTCACTCAAGGTGACTATCAGTTCAAAGAAACTACCTGGAAACCACTTTTATTTCTGTACCCTATGATATGCTGATATGTTCACATGGCTACTGTGAAGTTTTATAAAAATAATCCCCCCAAAAATGTTATCATCGAGTTAATTTGTGTGAGTCAATAAATCTGCAACATATGCAGATATCTAATGCATTGGCCAGAAGACTTGGGATAATGAATACTGATGAGAGAAGAAAATGTTTACTTTTCTACTTGAAATCTTAAATTTAATATTTTACTCTAACCACAACTTTTATCATTTACATAACTTTTTGTCAATATCTTCAACATTCTTGTCCTCTTATTCTATCAGTAATATCCTAACCCTGGATCAATTCAACCAGCTGCTCTATTAATTCCTATATCTGAGATATTAAACACTACCAATAAAAAATTATACCACCATTCTCAACTACTAATTCACAGGTTTTTACTTCTGCTCTGGATTGTTAAATGTTCCGGGTCAGCAACATTTTCCATTGCACATACCAGCTTTTTAAAATCTTTAACATACTCCTCAAGTCTGTGAGGTCATCATCTCTTCTATTACAATTAAACCCACTTCTTACTTTAGGGTAGGAAGCTGTAAGGCAGTAAGACCCTCACCTTCCAACCCCTATACCCACAAAAGTCTGTATCCACACTCAGCCTCACTCTAGTAGCAGCAGCAAGCTTAATTAATCCCTCTCACTATTCCCTGGAGTTAGTCTCTCAAACTTGTTCAGGGCCTCCCTCTTCACAGGCTTTTGGCCTCAAGCACAGAAACATACTCGAGTTTTCCTTCTGAAAATGACCTCCCTTGATTCTACATTTCCTACTAGATGCCCACCTCTCTTCTTTCCTTAACAGCCAATTTCTGAAAAGAACACCCCAGACTAAGCAGTTCTCAAACTTTTGGTCTCAAGATCCCTTTACTCTCAAAAATTCTTAGAACTCCAAAGTGAGTTCTAAGGAATTAAATTGAGAAATTTAAAAATATTTATTCATTTAAAAATAACAAATTCACTACCTATTAACATTTTTATTAAAAATAACTATTTTCTGAAAAATAAATTTAATAAGAAAATTGGTGGTTTATTTTTTAAAGATTTTTATTGTTTTTGACAGAGACAGAGAGAGACAGAGAGAAGGGGGAAGGCCCAGAGCAGTCTCCATGGTTGTACATCATCAGTTTTCGACATAGTTTTGTTCCATGCAGGTGGGTGGAGAGCCTCCTACATGGGAGGCATGCCCCCTTGAGCGAGGGGCAGAACTGGGGGGTGGGGGGGCAAGAACCGAACTGGGGGCCTCCCACATGGGAAACACACCCCAGTTCAGCATATGGGTCCCCACGGGCCAGGGCTGGGATCTGATACTCTGTCCCCAGGTCTGCAAATCGAGTGCTTAACCTGCTGAGCCATCCTGGCTTCCCCAATTGGTTCTGTTTTATACTTGCAAATTGTTGGGTTTTTTTTTTTAAGATTTATTTTACTGTTTAGGCTAGTGGGTGGGGAATGGGGAAGGCCCAGAGCAATCTTCATAGTTGTACATCATTAACTGTGACATGGTTTCATTACACACAGATGGATGTGGGGCCGTGTAGGGCAGGAACCGAACCTGGAGCCACCCACATGGGAGGCAAGGACCTTTCTCAATAAGCCATCCCGGTGGTTACCAGCTCTGCCACAGGTCAGCATACGGAGTTGCACAGGTTGGGGCTAAGGATCAAAGCCCAGACCTCGTGATTGCAAGGCAAGCTCTTAGCCGCTGAGCTATCCTGGCATCCCTGCAAATTGTTTTAATATCGCCGTGAATCTCATCAGAAAAGTCTTTAAGTATTGACAAGCTGCCACATACCCAAATCTGAATAACTAAAATTTGTCTGACAGTTTTTCTTTCAAATAAAACCGGTGTTGTATTAAAGAAGCCAGTCAACAAACAATGTGAACAATTGCTAAAGTGGTTTTCCTTATGTACAACCATAATATTTCAGTACATAGCAGGAGCACTTTATGAGTATTTCCCATTTCATCACACAAAATACTAAAAAGACATGTACTCAAGTTTGAGATTTAAATAAAATTTTTACCGCTTTCTCAAAGACACTCTTAAATGAAACTGGCATTAAAAACAAAACAACTATTAACTGCATGGTGGTGAAAAGTATGACTTTTAGTATAGTTTGGTGCTAGTGCCTTGATTCATGCGAAGGTACAAGCCATTTACCCACCAATGCTGTTGCAGCATCAGTGAAAATGTCAACACGGAATAAGGCATATACTATCTTATTATAATCTCATTGACTCCCTGAAAAGGACTCAGAGTTCCTCAAAGTTCATGAGACAGACAGACAGACACACACACACACACACACACACACACACACACACACACGGAGTAATGCCCCTTTTTTATGAGCTGGTAAACTTAAAAAAGGGTGTTACTTCTGCTGGACCTGTACATCATCTTGCTTGAAGTTGCAGAACCTATCGATGACATTAAGTGATAACTTCCTACACATATATTCATACATAGATATATCAAATACTGTTTATTAGACATCTGTACTTGAATGTTCTACTGACACTTGAACATCAACATCTACAAAAATGAACTCATCTTCTTTTCTTATCAAGTCTGTCATCCTTCCTATCCTAGAATGCACCCAGCTGCCCTAGCCAAAATCCTGGGAGGCATACACAATTCCCTAACTTCATTGCCAGCCTCTTCTCAACCCATCACCCAACACTATCCTCAGTTCTACCCCTAAATATCTCTCTTGCCCTAACTCTCCTCTTCACCTCACTGAACAGTTCAGGCTCTCTGTCTCAGATCATGGCTCATCCTATATTGAACTGTAATAATTTCAACCACCTCATAACTAATGCCCCTGTCTCTAGTCTAGCCACAGTTTAATCCATTATCCACAATGCTACCAGAGCAGTATGTCTAAAATGCTAATTTGATCATACCATTCCCCTGCTTAAAACTTTTAGGGATTCTCTTTGCCATCCTGACAAAATCCAAACTCATTACTAATGCATACCAGATCCTTTATGATCCAGCTACACTTTCCTCTCTTCCTAAAACTCTACAATCAAGTCACATTGCATTTCCTCAAACATGCTAAGTACATGTTCTAAGACACATGCATATCTTCACCTGTTATTCTTATGCATACAAGACCCCACCTCCTTTCACTGTGCTACTTCTACTTATCCTTTAAGGTTCATAGATGTCATCTCCGACAGGACACCTCTAACCATCCCTCCTCACCCCCAGTCAGGGTTAGATGCCTATCTTGTAAGTGCCTCATAAATGTTTGTAAAAATAAACTAAACGAATTCCACTATAATAAAAACTATGTAGAGGAGATCATGTTATTTGGTAAACACTATTTCACATGTATATTTGAATGTGTTTGTAAAGTTTATTTTTTCTTTTTACAATTTAAGTACTTATTTTTCCATATATAAGACAATACTTTTGTCTAAAACTGTTAGACCAAAACTTGGGGGTCATCTTATAAATAGGAATAGCCCATGTGTTGATTTCTTAATGTTGGGTTAGAAAAGTAGGGGTCATCTTATACCCAGAAAAATATGATACATAGCAAATTATGGCAGACTTTTATTTCTTCTACAACCCTTTAAAACAAATCAATTTATAACTGAAAAGTAATATGTTACAGGTACATAATACTTTGTAATTTTCAAGGCATTTTCACAAACATCCTCTCAAATACACTGCCACACACACTCATTTAGTGAGGAAAGCTAGGTTTCAACCCATTTTGCAAAAGAGGGATAGGAGATGGAGAGAGATTAAGTAATTTGCCTGATGTCATTGGTCAGTCAAGTGCCCAATCTAGAATTCAAGCCTTCCAATTCCCAATCCAGTGCTCTTTCCAGGAGAACATGCTCTGTACTCAGCATATGTTCAAAAGAATTGTTTTGCCAATGAAATAAGCAATCAGTGACCAGGTGCAGACGAAGGCATCATCTTCAAGGCAAACTGCTTTGGCCTTCCCTCTGACCATTCCACACCTGAACATGCAGCATCAACTTCCTTCTAACCTCACTAATCTTTTTATTTATTTTTTTTTTTATTTTATTAATTTTTACTGTTTTTGATAGAGAAAGAGAGAGAGAGATTCAGAGACAGAGAGAGAACTGAACCGGGGAACTCCCCAGTTCAGCATGTGGGTCCACATGGGCCCGGGCCGGGATTCGATCCTCGGTCCCCGGTGCTGCAAAGTGAGCGCTTGACCCACTGAGCCATCCCGGCTTCCCCTAACCTCACTAATCTTAAGCAGCACTTATTTTTTCCAACTTCCCACACATTTTCATGCTTCCTCTTCCCCTCTTTGAGTTCCATTTTTCTCTTTCATTCCTTTCACTTCCTTTAAAATTTTTTCCATCTGTTTTCTTGTTACTTTGCCTTCTCAATCTCTTAATTGAGATTCTCACAAACTAAAAGCTGTTGTACCATAAACATCTCAATGAAAATACCAAAACTGGACTTTATTCTGCAGCTTATTTAAACTCCAATCCTGTACATTTGTTAAGCGAGGAATGGTTTTCTAAAATGATTTTGTGCACTATGATAAAAGAGTCTTACCTGAAGGTCTATGCTTTAACTGCTTATATAGATCAATGGCGCGTTGTTCCCTAAGAAAGAGAAAACATGCTTCTGTATGTGAAGTAATTTAATGACTCTAATAATTCACACTTGAATAATATTACTTGAATAGAGTAATGATTCTATTTTAAAGCAAGTACACAGTGCCAACGAATATTTTACAAAGCATCTCACTAATAAGCAAGATTTTAAAATGCAAAGTTTAATATATTTCTTATCTGCTATGGTCTACCACAATATACACAACATCTTATACCAGAAGCATTTAAATGGGCAAAAATGATGGCCTGTGATTAGAGAAAAAAATCTGAAATTTCTAATCCAAACATTTAAGAAGTTAACCTCACTTAGGGCATTTAATAGACAATACCTTGAACCAGAAGTATGGTAAGTAGAGAAAAAGTTTATAACTTAGAATACCCAAAAAATTTGTAAACCTCGCATGAAAAGATGCTTTGATTAAAACAGCAAAGGTCAACTCATGAGTTATTTTCAAAATCTCTGGTAACTAAGTACAAAAAACATCCTTTTAAAATATAATGCCAACATATTTGGGAAAAAGAGGACTATAGAAAATAACCACATATAGGCTTAATCTGCCAGATGTACACAAAAAGAACAACCTACTACAAAAAATTATAGACCAACAACCTGACTACATCCTTACAGAGATTCCATCAAGTCTCCCTGACGTCTTCCATAGGGGCTCTTTTGTAGCTCCATGATTTCAGTGTGCAGGGACATGATCTGATCCTCCAGGTATCCAATGACACCGACCTAAAACACGATGAAACACAAAAGAAACGACAGGCTCACCACCACACAACACAGAGAACCTCTGAGCAGGACTTGCTGCTGCAGTGGGAGAACTCAATTAGTTAATATGAAACAGTGAATTTGTTCAAGCCTTTTTATCTTTCAGATTCTAACACACTTAATCTTTCACATGAGAACATACTTATTTCTTACTTCTTTTTTTCTCTTCTGACTATAGTACACTCCTCCTGAGAAGCAAAAAGATGGAAGTGTCACTAATAAGACAGAAATAGTGGTCATCAAGACCACTGCATTTCAGTTCTGTGATTTTCACTGCTTCTTGTTCCCGACTGCCTTGAATAAAGATGCAGAAAGAAAGACACTAGATTTTCCACCCAGGATACCAACTGCCCTAAACATATACTCAGGTTGAAAACTGGCATGAAAGAGAGCAACAACTTAGTAGGACCACAGACAGATGTACCAGGTAGGGAAGGAATCTGCCACCTAGAGAATGATCTATACCTAGGGTGACCATACAATTTATTGTCCAAACCTGCATAATTCTGAGAGTGAAAGGGAGTACTGCTGATAATTATGGTAAAACATGTATAAATATGATGTTTCAGGCAAATGAGAATTGTAGCCATCCCATCTAAACTAGTCAAAAAAATAAGTGATGGGGAAGCCGGGATGGTTCAGTGTGTTAAGAGCTCGCTTTGCAGCCCCAGGGACCGAGGATCAAATCCTGGCCCCACGCCGTGTGGACCCATATGCCGAGCTGGGGTGTGCCCCCAGTTCAGTTCTTGCTGGGACCTATGCAGGAGGCCCCGGACCCAGTTTCTGCCCTGCACAGCTCCACGCCCACCTGTGGAGTGAAACCATGTCATAAACTGATGACTTCAACTATGGAAACTGCTCTGGGCCCTCCCCATTCTCTCTATCGCTCTCTGTCTCTCTTTCTCTGTCAAACACAGTAAAATAAATCTTTAAAAATTTTTTTTAAAAAGTGATAACTACCATTTGTTACTTATTCCCATTTAATCTACATAACCTTACTAAAAAAAAGGCATAACCTCCATAATATAATATGGAAACTGAAGTTCACTGTGGCTTCAGTTTAGTCTCACTTGCCCAAAGCCCTAGTTGTTATCCACTACGGTACTTCCCTCTATATACACAAAAAGTCTACCAAATATTTTTCTGATATTCAGGAATGACATGAAAATCCTCTACATACCTAAACCAAATAAAGTTTCTAAGGGAGACCTCAGGAATAAATAAACACACATAATGAACTCAGTGATTTTACCTCAGCATAGTGGATAGCCTTTTCTTCCATCTCCTTCCATGCTTTTAACATTTTTTCTGAGGCTAAAAAAAAAGGCATTAATTGGTTATAGCAGAAATAGCCATAGCTTTAATTACTGAGTTACCTACCCACTGCCTTGCCACATTAACATCAAAAATGGTGTTATGGGTTAAACTGTCCCCCAAAATGATATGTTGAAGTCTTAATAGTACCTCAGAATGTGCCCTTATTTGGAAACAGGGTCACTGCACATACAATTAACTAAATTAAGATGCAGTCATCCTGGTATAGGGTAGGTCCTTGCTTACTACAATATAATTGTGTCCTTAAAAGAAGAAACACAGAGACACAGACATATGAAGGAAGAGTTCCATTTGACGATAGGCAGAGACTAAAGAGTTATTGCTACAAGCCAAGGACCACCAAGGAAGGCTGGTAAAGCACCAAGAAACCAAGAAGAAGCAAGGAAGGATTCTTCTTCACAGGTTTCAGAGGGAGCATGGCCCTGCCAACACCTCGATTTTGGACTTTGAACCTCTGGAATTGAAAGGGTAAATTTCTGTTATTTTAAGGTACCCAGCTTATAGTAATTTGTTATGGTAGCCCTCAGACACTAATACAGGTGGTTTTCTCTTTTAAAAAAAAGAAAGAATTTTTTAAGTAATACATGAACATGATTTTAAAAAATCACACATTATAAAAGGATATAAAAAAATGACTCTCTTCCTCCCCTCTATCCTAAGAGATCTTATTATTTGTTATATACACACCCTTTTCCCTCACAAGTGAGGCCATCTATAAATACTTTTCTTTCTTTGCTTTTTCCCCCAACTAAAAACATCACTGACATTAAAGATCCAAGTGATCTTTTAATGTCTTCATACACAGGTCTACCTCATTCTTTTTTAATAGTTGTATAAGATGTACAACTGATAAGACAAGTCAAAGATAATTTGAAAAAATTACATTTTGCCATTCACCAGAATACTTATAATGTACAACTAAAAATAAAACATTAATCACAGAACCAGCTCTAGTGAGTAAACTTATTCACCCAACTGGACATTATTATTTATTCAGGGATATACATACCTTAATCAAAATAAGTAAACAAGCAGGATTTGTTTCCCAAAAAGAATCTGTTTCATGGGGAAAAAAAACAAAAACCAAAAAACACAAACAAACAAAAAGAAAAAACTAGAAATGCTGGTGGTGACCTCTTTGGTTGGCTATTTGATTTTAATCTGCTTCTTACATTTCCTTGGAACATCTGAAGGTAGATAAACTCAAAGTCAAATAATAAAAACTTGGAGTCTGTGTACAATAAAAAAGTGGGACTACTTAGTAGGTAGTTCGGGGGAAAAAAGAAACCTGGGTTTGTATAGTTATTTATAGAAAAATAAGGAGTTTAAGATTTCCCTGGCTATGGCTCAGTGGGTTAAGTGCTCACTGTGCAGCCCCGCGCCCACCTGTGGAATGAAACTATGTGGAAAAACCAATGATGTGCAACTATGGAGACTGTTCTGGACCCTCCCCCTTCTCTCTGTCTCTGTCTCTCTCTCTCTCTCTCTCTCTCTGTCAAAAACAATAAAAATAAATCTTTAAGATTTCCCTGGCTAAGAAGTTACCCCAATGCAGCTTTAAAAATGAAGTTTGAGGGAAGCCGGGATGGCTCAGTGGGTTAGGCGCTCACTTTGCAGCCCCAGGGACCGAGGATCGAATCCCGGCCCCGGCCCCTGTGGACCCATATGCTGAATTGGGGAGTGCCCCCAGTTCAGTTCTCACCAGGGTGAGACCCCGGCACAGTTCCTGCCCTGTGCAGCCCCGAGCCCACCTGTGGAATGAAACTATGTGGAAAAATCAATGATGTGCAACTATGGAGACTGTTCTGGGCCCTCCCCCTTCTCTCTGTCTCTGACTCTGTATCTCTCTCTCTCTCTCTGTAAAAAAAATTAAAAAAAAAAAAAAAAAAAAGAAGTTTGAAAATCACAAGTTCTTAAATCACTTTTATATTCATTTGAAGGTGAATAATTTTAGTCTAATTATGGGGGGGGAGGTTGCTCAACTAAAGATGAAAAAAAGCTAATATTCAAAACAAACATGATTTAAGGTACCCTGTTTCTTGTTCTAAAGTGAATGTTATAGAAACAACTGGCTATGAAGCAAGAAGGCAAAACAGCAGATGGCTTCAAGAGATTAAACACCTCTTTCAAATATATTACCCAAATACTTACATATTCCATAAGTCATCTGCTCACTGTATCTTTCCAAGTCAAGCTGAATGCTTTTGTGAAAAAATTCCAGTTTAGCTTTCAGTTGCTGGGACGCTGAGATCAAAGTGTTCTTCATTTTTGTCAAGTTAGCATTATATCTAAGAAGACTTAACCTAAACCATAGCCAAAAAACAAAGGAAGAAAAAAAAAACAGCATTTCGTAAACATTAGACAAAAAATTAAAATTTTAGCTTGCCATAAGCCCAAAGCCTAAGTTTCTATTGTCAATCTATGTGAAATAGCTGGTCTCTAAAATTTGGTCTCTAAAGACTTCCTGCTTATGATAATCCAAAATAAAACAATCTCCTTTATAATAGGACATTTGTTTAGGAACTATTCTTAAGCCATTGCAATTGGAAGGTTTCAGACCATTAGTAAGAATCCATTAGTAAGAATTCTATGAGTCTGATCAGAATATTACATTTCAAATTGGCCCAATATTTTAGTGTTCCATGGGAAACTGGCAAGATTAACTCTAGAGCACTAATGCACCTGACACTGGTACTATTAACAGAATCTGCTTACATTGCTGCTCTCTGTCCCTGAAAGAGCCGGCTGTAGTCTTCTTTGAGCCCAGACACATAGTGCACAGCTTCAGCCCACACTTTACGCAGCTGTACAACAGGAAGCTGTATTTTGCTGTCCTGTACTGCATGTAAGATGGGGAAAAGAGACAAGCGTTAATTTCTAAAATTTTTAGAGTGAATCATTCTTTGTGATTTCCTGTCCATTACCATAGATGTTAGAAACTGATGCTAGAAAGAACTACTTGTTACTTACTGTTTCCTTCAGTTTAATATATGAAGGGGGACCCAAAAAACCAGATTTATAAAATACTGTGTATTTATTGTTACATGTTTAAACTTCAGTCACCTTTTTTTTTTTAGATTTATTTTATTGATTTTTGACAGAGAGAAACAGAGACAGAGAGAGAGAGAAGGGGGAGGGCCCAGAGCAGTCTCCATAGTTGACATTAGTTTTCCATATAGTTTCACTCCACAGGCGGGCACAGGGCTGCGCAGGGCAGGAACTGGGCCAGGAGCCTCCCACATAGGTCCCGGCAAGAACTGAACTGGGGCACTCCCCAGTTCAGCATGTGGGTCCGCATGGGCCGGGGTCGGGATTCGATCCACGGTCCTCGGGGCTTCAAAGCGAGCACTTTACCCACTGAGCCATCCCAGCTTTCCCTAGTCACCTTTTTGATGCAATATACCTAACTGGTTTTGAACTCATCGATTTTGATGCCTTCTAGTGCTTCTGCCATTTTTCGTTTTACCTCTTCCACTTGGCAAAACATTTCCCTTTGAGGGCTTTTATCATCAGGAAGACAATGAAATTCTATTTTAATGTTATGAAATTCTCCCAAGAATGAAAGAGATTCACCCTATACTTTAAGTTGGCATTAAATTCTGCTATTCTTTTCCAATGAAAACTTTCAGAGAAAGGGTGCTACATGAGAGTTAATATTGAGGAAACACATGATCTGAAGCAAACTTCAAAAAACAGTTATATATCTAGAAAAATCTTTGTCTCCTCTAATAATTAATAGCATCAATTAACCCTTTTCTCTATTTTCATGTACCCACACTTACTCCTGAGGCTTCCTGAATTAGACCAAAAAAAACTTTAAAAAATGTCAGAGAGGAGCCTGATATAAACAAACACCTACATGTGCGCACACATATACACACTTTAAAAATTAAAGTCTGAAATGGCCTAAGAAATGACACCTTAGTAGCAAGAAGCACAGTGTCCACATCTTAACTTCTAATACTGTTCTCCAATTAAAGAAATCAGGGCTCCTTGGAGAAATGGCAGATTCTAGGACTGGGGCAGGAAATACACAAAATGGGCCTTGAAGTACCCTGTAGTGCCAGAACATAAGGAAGTGCTTAGAAAAACCCTCACTGACAGGGCAAGTAAAAGAAGCACAGGAAGCCAACTGAAAGTACTCCTAATGGCCAAAGCTGCAATAAAACAAATAAGTCAGTATTAGATTATAATCCAAAGCATAATATCCATGAATGTATATTGACATAATAATAATTGAGTAAATTAATAAATGGGAGAGGAGATAAATCTGTGCAAAAAATTCCAAATAAATTATGTGGATGTTCTACCTTAAAGGATAGGGAACAAAACTCCCCATTCCTTAAGTGTAGGTTCTGTATAGTCCTTCCAAAGAGTACAGTATAAAAAGAGGGAAAAAGACTAAACTTTAAAGTGCATAAATCTGACAAACACTACTTCAGCCAAGTGAACAAGGTTAATAACAACTTTCATAATTCATGTTGACAGTGTGTACCCTTTATATAATGTGATAGGGGAAGCCGGGATGGCTTAGCGCAGTTAGCGCTCACTTTGAAGCCCTGGGGACCGAGGATCGAATCCCGGCCCCGGCCTGTGTGGACCCATATGCTGAACTGGGGTGTGCTTCCCAAATGCGGTGAAGCCTCCAGTTCAGTTCAAAAATAAAATAAAAATAAATAAAAATATAACGTGATAAAAATGGCACTTTACTTCTGTGATCTTCCTCTCAAAAACCCATCCTAGTTTAATTGCGAAGTAAAAAAAAAATCAGACAAATTGCAATAAACAGACATCCTACAAAATCCTTGACCAGTACTCCACAACACTGCCAAGGTACTGAAAACAAGCAAAGTCTAAGAAACTGTCACAGCCAAGAGGAGCATAAGGAGACATGACAACTTAATGTAGTGTGGTATCCTGGATTAGATCCTGGAACAGGAAAAGTACATCAGATAAAAGCTAAGAAAATCTGAATAAAGTATGGGCTTTAGTTCACAAGAATAATATAGTGATTCATTAATTATTAACAAAATGTAGCATACTAAAGGGAAAACTATGTGCAGAGGAGGGGGAGCAACATGAGAACTCTGTACTACCTGCTCATTTTTTTCTATATATCTAAAACGGTTCTAAAAAAATAATAAAAACAGTGAGGAATGATTATATAATTTTAGCCCTTTGCACAATTTTGTTCTTGATTTTACAATTTTATGCTTGGTTTTAGTTTGGGGTAAACAGAAAGTGAACACTTAACTTCTTCAAAAAATAATAGTTCTCATATGATAAATAAAGACATTTGAACATTAAGCAGTATTCACAAAAGGAAATATTTGAACATGCTTAAATAATAAAGGAGCAACTAAACAGTAGGCTTAATTAACAATGGAGACTCATTCTCCCATCTGTGAAAGGCCTATCCTCAGGGAAGCAAGTCTCCCAAGTGAGGGATCCTGTGGTGACTTAAAATCTACCTTTTCACCTCTTCCAAACTATATAAATCCATTTTTCACCACAAATAGTAACCTGAAGTATGAGATACAGAACAAAACACCAAAAAAAAACAAAAAAAACCACACCAAAGATAATTTCTACTAATCATGTGGAATCAAAATTGTATTTTTCATGTTTAAAGCTCAGTCAGTAAATGGACTAGACTTACCAATATAATTTACACAGTCAGATAAACTTCTGGAAGCAAATGGTCCTTCATAGACCGTCTTACTTTTATCAAACAAATAAACCATATAGCTATCACAGCCTCTCTGAAAAAAAAAACAAAAACACAATTTAAAAAAAAAATCCTAAACAATCTAAGTTCTCTAAGTACTTCAGCACCAAATTTCCTACCCCAAAATGCAAATAAACAAAGTCAATGCAAACATCTTAAATATTTAAGGGCTAAAATTTTGTTTAGGAAAAATAAATAAATCACTTCAGTATGGGCTAAAGTGAAAATCACCAGACTGCAAAGACAAAAGCAAAAAGTCATAACAACATACAAGAGCTGTCCGGAAAGCATCCAGCCATATACTATGAAAAACAGAGGCATTAATGGCTGGGGTTTTTTCCAGACAGCCCTCATAAGTCCATATAATGGGAATACTCTTTAGAAATCAAAAAGAATGAAGTACAGATACATGCTATGACACTAATGAACCTCAGAAACATAATGCTAAGAAGTCTGACACAAGAGACTGTAGGTTTAATGATACATTTGTATGAAATGTTTACAAAAGGCAAATCCATAGATAGAAAGATTAGTGATTGTGGGGGTGGGAGTGGCAGGGACAGAATGGAGATTAATCATTAATGGACATGAACAAATCTTACTAAGATGGAAGTGTTTTAAAACTGATTTATGTGATGGCTATGCAATTAGGTAAATTTACTAAAACGAAAACCAAATTAACCCTGAACTGTATATCTGAAATGAGTAAATTACATGATATATACAATATGCTTCAATGAAGTCAAATAAAATAGAAAAAGAGTCATGACCACAATCATATTTTACCATCCATCTATCTTCTGACAGGACCTATGAGACTGGTGGTCTAATCTCAAGGTTCTAGGCTTCAAGACAAAAAGAGAAAAAAAGAGGGAGGAGAGAACTAGCACCAAAGAGAAAGTTATACAAAGTCCAAAATATATGTTTCACTTCTGTCTAGTTCACCTTGCAAAGCAATAAGAGAAATGAATAGGACAAATTTTTTAAAATTATAACATGTGCATCACTTTCCACATATACAGTGGTACCTCGGTTCACGAATGCTTCTGTTCACGAACAACTCGGTTCACGAACAGAAAAGTTCATCAAAATATGCTCCAGTTCATGAACTCCACTTCGGTTCACGAACAGGAGCCACAGCCATTTTAATGCTATTTCCTGGCTGTCACATGGTTGTGACTTCCTCTAGGAAGATCGTGGAGAGAAAGAGACACAGAAAAAAGTACACTGTGAGTACTTTCAGTGACTTTTTTTGATTTTTGTTGTGCTCTTTCTACATTACTATACTGTACTAATGTGTATTGTAATTTGTTTCATGTTTTTTGTGCTTCAAAAACCGAAAAAAAATGTCAGAACGGATTAACCGGATTTACATTGAACCCTATGGGAAACTGTGCCTCGGTTCACGACCAATTCGGTTTGCGACCAGAGTCAGTTCACGAATTAAGTTCGTGAACCGAGGTACCACTGTACATCAAAAAATGCAGGGCATGTAATTCCTCTATGCAGAAAGATTTCTTATATTTTCTAGGTTTATGAGAATTCTCTTACTACTCCATCTAGAACACATTGAGAAGCTGGTTTCCGAGGATCCAGAGAAATTCCCGTCTCTGAAAGCAACTCTTGAGAGCCAGTATTTATTCCAGTTTCACGCTCAATACGAGACTGCAGTGAATGAAGACTTTCATCAGGCGGTAACAGAAAAGAAATTATCTTCGCAGAAGTCATATTTAGGATGTGTACTATCTGTATACACAAGAAAAAAGAAATGATTAATGATCATCTGCTACTCGTACATAAAAGATTCAGCACTAGATACTAAAGGGAATATGAGCAAATGGCATTCATTATCTCTACACTAAATGAGGGTCAAACATTTTCCAAAGTGAGATCTTCTATAATTATAAAATGACATTCTGAAAACTGAAGAGTTTACTTTTCAATTACAACAGATGTTAGTTCCAAGGAATAAAGTTTCAAAGTTCTAGGGTTGCACAAAATCAAGAAATCAAAACCTGTATTTAAAAAGGCAACACTTATTTATTATAGAAACATATCACAGGGAAAGCTGAGATGGCTCAGCAGGTTAAGCGCTCGCTTTGAAGCCCCGGAGACCGAGGATCAAATCCCGGCCTGGCCCAGGCGGACCCATATGCTGAACTGGGATGTGCCCCCAGTTCAGTTCTTGCCAGGACCTATGTGGAAGCCTCCCAGCCCAGTTCCTGCCCTGCGCAGGCCTGCGCCCACCTGTGGAGTGAAACTATATGGAAAACTGATGCTGTCAACTATGGAGACTGCTCTGGGCCCTCCCCCTTCTCTCTGTCTCTCTCTGTCTGTCTCTTTCTCTGTCAAAAAACAATAAAAATAAATCTTAAAAAAAAAAAGAAACATATCACAGACCTAAAAGAAGATGTTCCATTTATGAAGTGTCTAATACATGCCAATCAGAGTTAAGTGTTTTATGGTGAACATAACATCCCATTAATTAAGATCTTCTAACCTCCCTTTTGGAAAAGAGAAAAACCAGAGCTCTGAGAAGTTAACTTGTGAGATAAATGGTAGAGCTCAGATCTGAACTCCTATCTGTCTAACTACCTTACACTGTCTTAAGAAATAATCATCAGATCGAAAAGCTAGGCTTCTCTTTAAACAGGGAAAAGCACTGTTATCATTTTTCAAATAAGGCAAGCAAATCCCAGAGCAGTAATCTGTCTAAGGACTCTAAGTTAAATAAGAAAACTGTCCTACTACTCTCATCTAAAGTAAGGTGACCAGATTTTAACATTGGTAAAGCGGGACACCATTGATTAAAAATTTGGTCTATCTCCCGCTGTTCCCTAGCTTGTCATGCATTCTTTCCAAAAATCGGGACTTTTTTAAAATGCCACGGGACGCAGGACAAATTGTTAAAAATCGGGACTGTCCCGTCAAAAGCGGGACGTCTGGTCACCTTAATCTAAAGCAACACTGAAAATAAGAGTGGCCTAATACAGGACAAGTTAAGTGTGAGACTGAGTTAGGTGGGGCTCTACCTAGGTAACCAAGGATAGCCACAGTGTTAGAGGTCATCAGTCTTTTGAACACAACATGATTTTAATTCCTCTTCCTTCCAATATCCTTAGATAAGTCACACAAAATTAATACTTGTTTCTCCAATGCCCTACAATGATAGTGTATGCAAATGATTAAAACTATCTGTGTTGGAAATACTTATTATAGAAGTAAAACATTAACTTTCCTTTAATATATTATAACCTTTTATGTTCAAAAAAGGTGGGGAGAAGGGAATCTTCAAAGTTGACATGGACATACAATACAAGTATACCAACTGAGATCTTCCATTCCTTCCCAGCCTAGGCAGAGTTCAATCTATGATAGCTGCTACTAATAGCAATAGCAGAAATTTAGGATGAAAATCCTAAGATGGACATTTACTTCTATACAAGGAATAGGTCAAACTAGGGTAAGTGATCATGGCATCCAACTACCAAAGCTGAGCCAGAAGGGAGCAAAAGAAAGGGAGAGGAAATACAACTTAAATTTATCCTTTTGTTCACTCAAATATTTGAATGCCTACTATGGTATATACTATTAAGTCTGGTGGTACTGGGTATGCAAACTAGAATAACTTATGACCCTTGCCCTCCATAGGATAATAGTCAAATAAAGATATTAAGAAACATTAAGAGAACTAAAATTCAAGGCAAAATGCAATAGGTACTATAATAATGTAAAGTATTATACAGATCCCAAAAGAGATTACTGTATTTTTCAGTCCATAAGACGCACTTTTCCCCCCCAAAAAAGGGGAGGGAAAGGTGTGTGCGTCTTATGGAGCGAATACTGCAAAGAAGAGTGCACGTTGGGGACCTTAATGATGCCGTGGGGAAGCCTGCAGCCAGATCAGAAAGCAGGGACTACATGGAAGGAGAGCGTGTCCAGGCAGGTCAGGTGCGTCTTATGGAGCAAAAAATATGGTACTTGGTAGGAGGAAAAGGACACTTTATAAAGGATGCACTATTTGAGCTAAACTTTGAAAAGGAAGAAAAATTAGAAAGGGAAAAAACTAGGCAGAAAACATGGTAGGCAGAGACATAGAAAGGGATGGGTATAATCAGAGAATACAAATAATCCAGTTCAAATGTATCTAAAACAACGGCCCTTTAGAGCATAATATGAGACAAGGTTGGAACTGCAGGATGAAATGAGACCAAGATAGATTCTGAATGACAATGTAAGGGTTTGGACTTTATTCAATAAACAAAAAGGAACTATGGAAGGCTAAATTGAAAACGTGGCTATCTCAGAATTGTTAAAAGGTAAATCTGACAAAGTAATTAGATACATAGATTGAAAGAGAAGGAATAGTCAAAGTTTCAGACCTAGATAACTGGAAAGGTGATAATGAGGCACAGTAAAAGCTGTAGATTTAATGAAGCAAAATGTGTTCAGTTTTTAATAAATTAAGTCTTGGGTGCCAGTGGAACCACTAGTTACACAGAAGTTATAAATACTCTGCAGAGAAGTCAAGACTTAGGAGATAAATTTGGGAGTTATACATACGGTACTCAGTTTATAGTTAAAGTTATACAACTGAAGAACTGACAAATGAAAGGAAGAAAAAGTAATATGGAAAAATAGATAACCAAGGAGAGACTCTTAGGATATAGTTACACCTAGTGGTATGAAAGAGGAGGCAAAAAATAATTATTTCTGCTTCATTGTTATCTTCAGTAGCAAGTTAAGTACACTTTTTAAAAACATTTCTATATATCTAAAGTTTTTCATAATAAATAGGTGGAGAAATGTGCAATCAGACTCTCTAAACTGTTTTTAAGGGAAAGAAACATTTCAGTAACTTTTTCTTTCCTCAACAAAAATCAAATACACATCATTCCCTCAGTGAATATAATAAACACCTTAGAAAAATACCCCACAATACCAAGCTGTTTTGCAGTTCATGCTTCTCTGTTCATGATATTCCCCTGCCTGTAAATCTCCCCCATGCCCACTCCCCTGATTAACTTATCCTTTAAAATTCAGTCCTATTATCATGTCTAGGAAGCATCCCTAAACTACTGTGAACAGTACCCTACACATACCTTATTCTGGACTTCACAATAATATTGATCTTTTAAAGAAAATATTAGTGAATCTGAATTTATGAATCTGAATTTATGTATATATATATCCAGATACACAGATAGGTAAATAGTGGTGCTACAAATTGAAGTCTATAGACCACAAAACATACAGGGAAGATTGTTTTCCTCATACTCTATGACAAGCAGACATTCACAAACTAACCTTCAAATTCAGAATGTGATCCATTAACACAAAACATCTTGGCTGCTTCAAAGTAAGATCAACAGGTCCTCCTCTTTGCTGAGGATCCCAGTTCAGCATCAGCTGTAGCCAGTTTTCCATGGGTTCTACTATTAAACTAGAATATGTACAAAAATAGGGTAAAAAATCATCATGTTCCAAGTTTCCTTTAGTATTGGAAAAAAGGAAATTTTATAGGTTGGCCATTTCCTTTCTCATTAACTGTCAGTACCATTTTGCATCTTACTTTCAAACAATTCATGAAATGACGGGGGACAAATTTTTTTCAATGAGAAATAACCCAAAACTCACATATGTAAGTTAGTTACTGGCAACTCCAATAGACAAGTCCAATCCCATTCTCCAAGGAACCTATTTACTTCAGTATCTCAAGAGTCTTCCTAGCATCTAAGCCAATCAGTTGAAAATGGCAGCAGTTCTGGTTTCCACTAGACCTGTGCTATCCAATATGGTTGCCACTGGACACAGTGGCTATTTGCATTTACACTGAAGTCAATAAAAATTATTAATAAATCTAATTTAATTTTCAGTTCTTTAGTTATACTACTCACTTTTCAAGTGCTCAATAGCTTCATGTGTCCGGCACAACGATAAAACATTTCCATCATCTTAGAAAGTTGTACTAGATAATGCTACTTGGAACAGATAACTCTACTGTTAATTTATAACCCCAAAGAAAGTGAGGCAAACTTCCTCAATTGAAATATACTTACCTACAAAGGCTATTTGGTTGAGGTAGGTGACTACTAAATCGAACTTCTCCTGTCATCTCTTCACATGCAAATATACACTTTGGATCCTTCTTCTTAATTTTCTCATGCCTACAAAAAATAAAAGCTACCTCAGGTGACAACCCAATTCTCACAAACACTCTTAAGATTTATGCCATTTAATTTTTTTTAATGACAATTTCCATTTATTAAGTTTTAAGTGTTTTCTAAGAATGCCATTTAATTTTATTTGTGTTTAAAAGGCAACTATACCACTTAAGGGGGTGGGGGGAGGAAAGCAGGCAACTGAACATTTTAATTCCCATTTAAGCACACCAAAGTTCTCTTCCATTTCTTACCAGGTAAATGGCTGTAGATGATGCAAAAACGGCCTATAGCCAGCAATGCATTCAAATACCATGGTCCCAAAACTCCAGTAATCAACAGTGGCTGTGTAAGGCTTATTCTCAAAGAGCTCTGGGGCCTTAAAAAAGAAGAAATGCTTTAGACATCACACTATAAGAGAAAAGCTATTTTATGTTTTAACTGCCACGTCTATGACCTTCAGAAATAAAGAGAATCTTGTACACTTAAGAAACAATACAGGGGAGGCTGGGATGGCTCAGTGGGTTGGGCGCTCGCTTTGCAGAGCCGGGGACCGGGGATCGAGTCCCGGCCCCGGCCCGTGCGGAACCGTGTGCTGAACTGGGAGCTCCCCTAGTTCAGTTCTCTCTCTGTCTCTGTGTCTCTCCCTCTCTCTCCTCTGTCTAAATAAATAAATAAATAAATAAATAAAATATATATTAAAAAAAAAAAAGAAACAATACAGGTCTTACCAGATACTGCAATGTTCCCACAAAAGATGTACAGAGACTTCCTTGATCAACATCTTTGGCATAGCCCAGATCAATTATTTTATGTATAGTCTGAAAAACAGTAAGTATTAAATGGTTGATAAATCTGAAATGAAAGGCAACAATGTCTTATAAAGCTCTGGAGTGTGGTGGTGAAGAACTTGGGCTCCACCCCTTACTTAACCAGCCATGTACTCTCACTTAACTTCTCTCAGTTTCCTATATAATGGTATCAATAACCATCCCTACACTTCACAGAATTGGTACAAGGATTCAATGAAATAGTGAAGAAAAAGAAATTAACACAGTGCCTTGTATATGGTAGAAACTAAATACAGATTGGCTATTCATTTCTATTTTGGTATATTCCGAATAAGCTTGATCCATTAAAAGAGAAGGCAAAGATAAGGGTGACTTCCAAACTTGAAGAATCACACCATCTTATTGTGGATCAATGTCAGTATATACCCATCTAATCTCAAGAATATCCTCAATTCTTTGTATACAAAAAATAAAAAGGCAAAGCAGATAGCTGGTACCAAGCATACATAACAGACTCCTAAGAGAAGCATCATCATTAAGGTTTCCTCACCTTTAATTAACCACCATCTTCACTAACTAAAAGACCACACAATTAATTCAAAGTTCAGACTCCTGACTTTACATCTTTATTGGGATAGAACTGGGGTGAGAAAAGTAAGATAGCTCAAATTATTTTGATAAAAAAGTAGTATTTCAGGAGTCAATTCACAGTTTCTGGTTCTTCTCAAGAGGACTCACTTAAAAATCTGAGAAATTGGGGTTAGCCGGATGGCTCAGTGGGTTAAGCACTTACTTTGCAGCCCCGGGGACCAAGGATTGAATCCCGGCCCCGGCCTGTTCAGGACCATATGCTAAACTGGGGAGTGCCCCCAGATCGGTTCTCACTGGGGTAAGACCCCAACCCAGTTCCTGCCCTGTGCAGCCCCACTCCCACCTGTGGAATGAAACTATGTGGAAAAACCAATGATGTGCAACTATGGAGACTGTTCTGGGCCCTCCCCATTCTGTCTGTCTCTGTATCTCTCTCTCTGTCAAAAACAATAAAAAGAAATCTTTAAAAATATAGAATCTGGGGAAGCCGGGATGGCTCAGTGGGTTAAGCGCTCACTTTGCAGCGCCGGGGTCCGAGGATCAAGTCCCGGCCCCAGCCCGTGCGGAACCATATGCTGAACTGGGAGCTCCCCCAGTTCAGTTCCCTCTCTGTCTCTGTCTCTGTATCTCTCTCTCTCTCTCTCTCTCTGTTAAAAATAAATAAATAAATAAATATTAAAAAATATAGAATCTGGGGAAGCCGGGATGGCTCAGTGGGTTAAGTGCTCGCTTTGCAGCGCCGGGGACTGGGGATCAGGTCCCGGCCCCAGCCCGTGCGGAACCATATGCTGAGCTGGGAGCTCCCCCAGTTCAGTTCTCTCTCTGTCTCTGTCTCTGTATCTCTCTCTTTCTGTCAAAAGTAAAAATAAATAAAAATATATTAAAAATACAGAATCTGAGAAATCAAGGTTCTGAATTACTAAATATAGAACTTAGGACTTTTGGGTGAATGAGGGTTTGTTTGTTTTTAATAAAAAAACAGACTTAAGAAAACGTACTTTTTTTTTTAAGATTTATTTTTATTGTTTTTGACAGAGAGAGAGATACAGAAACAGAGATAGAGAGAAGGGGGAGGACTCAGAACAGTCTCCATAGTTGCACATCATTCGTTTTTCAACATACCGTATTTTCCGGCGTATAAGACGACCCCCTAATTTTACAGTTAAAACACAGGTTTAGGCCTATATTCGCTGTATAAGACTACAGCCTCGGAAGTGGGGGGTAGTCTTATACAGCGAATATAGGCCTAAACCTATGTTTTAACTGTAAAATTAGGGGGTCGTCTTATACGCCCGGTCATCTTACACGCCGGAAAATATGGTAGTTTCAATCCATAGGTGGGAGTGGGGCTGCACAGGGCAGGAACTGGACCGGGTTCTTCATCCCAGTGAGAACTGAACTGGGGGAACTCCCCAGTTCAGCATATGGGTCCGCACAGGCCGGGGCCGGGATTTGATCCTCGGTCCCCAGGGCTACAAAGTGAGCGCTTAACCCACTGAGCCATCCCGGCTTCCCCTACTTTTTTTTTTTTTTTTTTTTAAATAAAACAAACTCAGGATGTATTTTTTGGATGTGCTTCATAAAGATTAACAATTTACTCATTGCCTACTATCTCAGCTAGATACTGTGCTACAAAACAGAAATAAACAAGACAGGTGCAGCTCCTTCCCTAATGGACCTACTATATAGTATTAGCAGAGGAGACAAATAACTACGTAAGCACAAAACCAAAGTTCAGTATGAGAGCTGGGTAGAAAAAGTACACAGTGTGATGAAAGGGCACTCAACCTCAAAGACTGTATCAGGAAGACTATATTCAATTGGCATGAAAGATTTGTTCAGTTTCCACCTACCTTTCCACCAACATCCTGAAGAACTATGTTTTCAGGCTTTAGATCACGATGTATAATTTTGTTTTCATGCAAATATCGGATCCCAGACCCTAAATAAAGTTTAAAATGTATTTTGAGGTAAAATACTGTATTAAAAAAAATAAATCTCACATTTTGTACTTCTCTGATGCTCAAATTTATATGGTCTGTGATAACTACACAATAAATGATATTACAATAGTTCAGATGTTCTCCACAGAAAATCCAGTAACATTTATAAATACTAAAGAATTATAATATATACTCATTTAACTTATAAGAATAAACATTAAAAAGAAATGGAACAAGCAATTTAGAAAACCCTTTATCCTTGTAGTTTTTCCCTCCCACCTATATCACCCTCTTCAACTAGACTGTGACTTCCAAGACCTAGAAAAGAAAGCAAAATCAAAATATATAGGGAAACATATTCCTGGTTTTTGCGTTTGCCTCAAGGGCCAAGGTACTGGTTATTTCCTTTAGGGATTTTTCAGGAGTAATTCTGATTAAAAAAAGATTTCACCCTAAAAGTTGACTTGAAAACCTAGTCCCATGAGATGCAATGCCACTGGTAAATAAAATTACTATGTTAATCAGGGAGGGAGAGAGAGTAAAACTGAGTAAGGTCATTTCACATGATTTCTTTTGTCAGCAAAAATGAACTCCTACCCAAAACAAAAACTAAAAAATGTCCTAGTTTTAACTTAGCATCAACAGTAATAGTTGAATTTTTCTGATAATTTCTTATAGATATTAAAAATATATTAAGTACCATATAAAATCTTTATGGACCAAAGGGGAATTAAATTATGATGGTATTTACCTATTGATTACATACCTATATCACTCAGTAAAGAAAGTATCTGGCTTTCTTTAAGTCCACAGCAATTTTCCGGTTTGTTGAGTAACTAAAGAACAAAAAAAGAAGTCTAAAAATGTATATTGCCAATATTGCTGGGCAATAATAGCAAAACATTAATTACTATACTCTTAAGAGAATATTCAAGTAAGAAAGTAAGTCATGATTAATAAAATATAAGAGGGGAAAAATTACCAAATCCATACAGAGAACAAGTAAATTTCATGACAAGGCTTATACAAATAAAAATAAACAGGAAAAGTTTTTTGTTTTTTTATTGTTTTTGACAGAGAGAGACAGAGACAGAGAGAAGGGGGAGGGCCCAGAACAGTCTCCATAGTT